>JASUDE010000713.1:0-19136 GCA_034509685.1 Colletotrichum cereale | reverse complement strand
CTCTGATATTTGGTTAATTGACGGGTGGGAATAGCTTCACTTGACTAAGTTAGTTGAGCGTTGACTTGTTAGCGTTGCTTTGAGAGCTACGCTGACACAATCCCTCGCCAGTCTAGTGATTCTACAGCCCTTAAATGTAGAATCAATGCCACCTTGACAATAGCTGCGGTGTCCTTAAGGATGGCTGTCATTGGTCGAGTCAAGTCAGCATTTAGCGTCATGTAAGACAACGGCTACTTGAGTAATCATATCTTAGATCACGGAACCGTTTCCGAGTAGCGTATCATCGGCTTCCACCGTCGGAGTCGCAGAATGCTTTGATGCGAACAATTATTTTGAATCGAGGAAACGCCCTGCGAGAACTTTGGAGTGATTAAAATGACACACGCACGCAAAAAGCCAAACACTGCACCTTGCGACACAAATAAAGATGCTTGGGACTTTGTACCGCATTTCGTCAATCCTGTAGCCGTCTCCATTATTTTATAGAGCCTAACAGTTCATGGTGCTGTATAGGTGTGAACCATAAACCTCACTGGCTTGCCAGCACGAGTCGGGGCATAGCCTCATCATTAGACCCTTTGCTCTTGCGTGCCGTTTTGTGTTACCCCACGGTTGAGTTCCTGTTTTATGTGCTCGGATTCCTCGCTATCGGAATCCTCGCTATCGGAATCGCTCTTCTCAAACAGATCAAATAAGAGCACGTGGGCGCGTTGATGAAAAGATTCAGTCCCACAGTATGAGCTGCAATTATCGAGTTTCTCCGTCAAGCAAACTTCCGGGGTCCATGCGCATGGTTGTTTTCTGTGTTATTAATAAAGTAGGAAAAACGAATTTCGAGCATGACAGAAAGTAAGGCGACATGTAACACGCCCAAGACTGGACATGCCCGAGGGCTCACTGCCAAGACATCGAGGACTGTCATTATATAACTATATCACAATAGTTGATTTTCAAGGGTCTGCTGCCAGGCTCACAACCATGTTTCGTGTCCGGTAGGGCGCGCGCAAGGGTGTCTACTCTAGTGTATGTACGTGTATGGCACGTGCAAGCAGGTTGCGGCCGCCAATCGGCTGAAACTCGTCTCAATCAAGGGACGACACTGTCGTTCTCGGGTTATTAACAGCCAGGTCATTGGGTACCGGCCGATTTCTGCTTTTCCCTCCCTCCCACACGAGGCACTGGCCAACTGACCGGACTGACCAACACTTACCATGGGCACGGTTAATGCCGCCTGAAGTCTGGCACCAAACCTACTGGGGACGAGATGAAATTCCGTATGTTTGGAGCCTATTGGTTGTGATCGCCCATACATATGTCAGTTGAGAAGGCTTTACCACAGACATTATGACGCAGATCTACAGAGACAATGTGAGGATCATCGCGGCTGGCTAAACACACACACACATATTCCTGAAACCGGTGGGAAATGAACGAAAAAAGTGGCTGAGCCTTGATCACCGACACTGAAGCAGCTGATTGATAGGCGCGCATGACGTCTCTAATTTCTAACTAAATGCCTACATGAATTTTTTCCTTTCGAGCTCGTTGAGTTGCGCTATTCGCGTGTCATAACTCATCCGTAAGCCATCTGATAACCCGTAGCGACTCAGTCACGCTCTGGTGTCTTTTGCTGGCCTCCCACGAGGCGTAATCCCCCATATTCGCCATTGGAGAGTAGCCCCCGGTGGGAGGCAACTCTGAAGCGCCATCCGTGTCCTGGCTATCACCATCTTGAAAATCAAAGTTGAGGGGTGCATGGGAGAAAGGAAACCCATGACCCTTGGGATGCGCGTCGAGGATAGGCGCAACTGGTCCAAGTGCAGAGCGGTCTTGGATGGATTTCTGTAGCCTCTTCATCATTCGACACAGGAGAAAGACGACCGAGTCAACGTCCAGGTCGAAGGGGTTCGCGAGGCTGAACTTGTCAAAGTGTCCGCCGGAACCGTTGTTGAAGAAGTGCTGCGACAGGCTGAAGTCGCTCCCGGGGCTCGGCCCCCGACTCTGCCGTGCACATTGCAGGCGAGCCCTCAGGATGACGAGAAGCTCGTCGTACATATCCAAGAGAAGAAGATGGTTTGCTGTGAAGAGCGAAATTGCGAGTGCGAGGTCGGGGTGTTGCTGACGTTGGCCCTGATAATGATCAGGCAGTTCCGGTGCCGTATGCACCGGCGCACTAGTGGTGAAGGTGCCAGCATCTGGCGCTGGGCCCCAACGTGATGTCGGTGAGGTCGATGGTGTTGCTTCCGCACTGGGTTTCAGTCGCGGTAAGCTCTCGATGACGTCTATCAACGTCTCGGTCGAATGCACCGTCGTGTTTATGAGCGATGACAGCTCCTCTCTTTCTTGCGGGCTTGCCATGCGCCTCGTGATTAAGAGCGACTGAAGGTCAAGCAGACGCCTGATTGCGGGCTCCAGCGAGCGCAAGTTGACCTCGGGCGAGTGTGAGAGCGTGTCGCAGGTGTATGATTCGGCACGGCATATGGCAGGCCCCTGATCACAACCAATTGCCCAGGACTCGTCCGTGTTGTTCGACAGCGAGCCAACGGTCGCCGGAGGAGTGAGGGGCATGTCGTGTGACCCAGCCGCGAGAGCATTCTCGTGGTGGTCTAGGAACCCCAACGCGTCAGTGTTCATCCACTCGGTCGACATCGGCTTCGTGTCGTGATCCTGCAGAAGCCCGAGTAACGGGTCTTCGAAGTGGTCGGTCCACTCGTGCCCTCCGTCTCCAGCTTGACGGCTCTGCATGATGCCTAGACCGTACTGAAAGTCGGTGGGGTCGTTGACGCTGGGTGCGAAACCGTCAGATTGCGTCGTTTGTACCGTTATGTTGGACATTGTTGAAGACCGGCGGTATGAGGCTGGGGTTGTTGGCTGAGCGGTGATGTCCTCGCTCAAGCGCTTCTTGGCCGGTCTGCCCATGCGGCGTGGGGGGCTGTAGAAGCACTCGATTTGAAGGCGCTGGCATCTTTCGCACTTTGTGGCGCCGTTTTCTCTTGAGCAGCGGCTCTTCAGCGCGCGGCAGCGGTCGCAAGCACTTCTTTGAGAGAATAACATGTTTGCGAAAGAATACAGATACTTGAAGCAATAAGGAGGGAGTTATTCAGTTCTGCTACATATGCCAAATGTCAACAGCCCGAAGCTTATATGTCTTTACTTTTTGCAGTTCTGAACCCTGGCGCTTGATATATTCAATTGAGCCAAGACTCTGTTCCTGCGCAGCTTACCATTACCGAGACGTCCTACGCTGGTCGACTCATGCCAAGGTTTATCGGCCAGGGAGGGAGGGGTGAGGGGGGGTGGACGTCAGATCTAGATGAGATGCCCCGGCTGTACTTACCCTGCTGCTACTGGCGCTATTCCTCATGCGCATGGATGAATTGCTTATTTTAAGCTTTCCAGGAAACTTTCTGCGTATGACATGTCGATTCAGGACTTGCAGACGAGCCATGGGTAGGTCAAGACGACTTGGCATGCATCAGTTTTTTTCACATTTCCAAGATTTTGCCGTTTATTCGCTTGGTGTATGTGGTGGACAGGCCAGTCAGTCTACGGACTTGTATAACGCCGGTCCACCTGATCGAGTCACGACAAAGGGAGTTCTGACGAAACGCCGACGCTCTGCAAAATCGAGATGTGTCCCCTCCCTCACACTCTCTTTCGATCGGGTCCACCCGATCCCAGTCGTGCGTACCGGAGAATACTTGGCCATTGAGTTTAATATCGAATCGACGTAGTGCTTGACCAACAGGGCCCGATAATGGCTAGAGCTAACACCAGGCCTAGCGGCTACTGAACGGTGGGTCATGGTTATGGCAAAACCAGGGTGTAAGATTCAAACACGACTGGTGGGGCTGATTGAAAGCATTCAATGACTGAGGGCCTAGGCACATGTAATCATGGTCTACGTAGCTGCTAGCTAGCTGCCTTAGGCTAGCCCAGTTCTATATGGGGGACCAGATATGCTTCTTTTCGGCCGACATGCATGGGTTTGAGTCAAGGGTGCTGGATGATATTGGGAACGTCTCGCGTCCTCACGTGGTGATGGGATGTTGATGCGCTGGACGATTCCGCTGGTAAATCAGACGTGGCTGGTGGCAGCTTCACGAACAGTTCTAAAAAACAACACAGTGCCAAGACTGGCTTCCCAGCGAACACCGCGTTTGGGAACCGACTACGAAGAGATTGATAGGCGATCGATTTCAGAAGCGTTAAAAAGGGTTGGCATCAACCTGGTTTTGGGGACATGGGAGAAATGGGGTATGGGGGGACCAAGATGACCAACCGGCAGGCCTGGAGAGATGTCTACCGTGCAGGTATGAGCAGCCTAGGCTCGCCTCCAGGCGGATCCTTATTTCCATGTATGGCATGGCGCGGAGTATTGACCCCCGCGTCGCTGGGGCTGGGCAGCAAATGGCCATTAGGCTTTGTCCTTGCCTCGGATAGTTTTCGGACTTCATTTGTCGATTGTGTCAGGGTTGGCACTGACTATACACCCTAGACACGACAGCCGATGAGCCGCCGAACGTGTTGGCTCGGCTACGGCCCCTAGTGCCCGCTGTCGCGGGGTTTCGTCAACTGCCCGATGGACATATCCGGCACCCGAGGCTATCCATAAGCTTGTGGCGGTTGCGACGTTGAAGAAGTCTTGGCCTCTTGGCATCGAAAAAGGTAAACGTACCTCTCAAGAAGCAGTGAGTCTGGCCCCGTGACCCAGGCGAAGGGAAATGTTGCGGAAAGATGCTCGAGAGAGATGGTGGTTGTGCGTCTGTAAGTCTCCTTGATGACTGCGACTTCCGCCGGCCTTTTCTGATTCAGATATATTACTCCACACAAAGGGACGTGGCAGCGGGAACAACGACGTAAATTCACGGATCACGTACCGGGAGGAATGTTAGTCATTACCCTGGGGCGCCGTATAACTACACCCTCTGAATTTGACCCCGGTTTCCAATACACAATTTGCAATTCCCTCTGGGGGGCGACTTATCGAGTCACGGCCCAACCTGGTGGTTCATCCACATAACTCGAAGGGTCGAGTCGACCGGGACGCACCGCATGATGCAGCCCACGTTGGTTCATTTTCGAGAGTCATTCCGTGATTCAGTTTAGTTTACCTTGCAACACCAGTCAAGATACAAATTCCATCGTACGGGCTTTGAACGGAAGAACGGCTCGGCAGGGCTGATAAACTCAAGCTCATGCTTGAAAAACACTATTCGGTCTAGACCTTGGTTCTATATGACAAGAGCACAGACTTGGGAGTGAGCTGCGTGGAAGGTTGCTCGGCTTTTGAGAATCACGCCAGCCGTCGACCGGGCTGCCCGAGGTGCAGAAAACAAAACAAGGCAAAGAGAAGAAAAGCGGGGAGACTCAAAGCCTTCCAGCCAAACGAAGTAGTCCATTTAGGTTCGTCCTTGATTGCCGCTATTGGACGATTCCAGAGCCCTCGGGATCGAGTTCAAGTTCCGAACCGATTGTACGGCAACAAACAAGCCAACAATGTACTGTGGTATCCGGCCGAAGGTATTGCCCCCTCCCAGGTAGCCTAACTCTCACCCCCCTACCATTTTCAGTTTAGCTAACACTTGCAGTACTTCTGCCAGCATGCTAGCTGTTAGTCACCTAACGTGCTCCTCATCCACAGGTGTAGGTATGTAACATCACTGGGAATAGTAACTTGCCCCTGCCACCCTGTGCCCTCGAAGTCGGCAAGAGCCCTTCTGTATACGCAGCCCTGTTCTCTCTGTGTCTCTCTACTTCAGTATGTAGGGGATCGAAAGCCCTAGAGATAACTATAGGGGTCCTTCATCCTATGCGGATACGATAAGTGCCCGTGTGTGTTAGATGACGTAATTATCATCAAGGGGGGCACAGCTTATTGGCGAGAACAATCTGCCGGCGGCAGTCGAACCCACCGAGCACCGGTCGAAGTCTAATTATGTCCAAGGACAGCAGCCATCCGTGGTTCGAGTCGTTGATGAATTACAGCAAAAGTCATGGTTCACAGATTCGGTCTTCGCCCTGCAACGGGGAATGTTCCCATTACGAGAGGGTTTATGGGATTTTTGTGTCGTTCTGGTCCCGAACAGAGTTCCCCAGGAATTTGCAAACCCGCTTGCTCTTCATCCTACAAGGATGGGGCCACGGCGATCAGACCCTGAGGCTCTCGCGAGGGCGCTTCTGTTCGTTTCTTGCTGCTTTGGCAGGGCTCTGTTTCCAATATTTTTTCGCCCCCACATTCCTTTGAGTTGACGCAATCGGAGACTTTAGATCGGAAGTAATCGTCGAGTTCGATATGCTCTGCGTACGTGCTGCAACCGTAAACACAAATATACGCAGGTGCATGGGAGGCGGCACAGGTCCGGCCGCCCACATCCCGCTTTGGGTTTTTGGTACCCAGATCAGGGTATCATTTCGTCAGCTTACCTTAAGTTTATCAGAGACACACCTCCTCTAAGCGATTCAATCGAACGATTTTGCAGCAAACTCTAAATTCCAAGATCAAAAGGTCCGGTTGGGAAATAACACCGTTGGCGGCAACACAATCCCAACACGTTACGTAGCCAAACACCCCAGTCAGCAGTGCTTCATCGGCCTCGACCCGGAAATGACAGGTCGGGCCGACTCATCACATTTTATTCTTCTACTATCTCCATGATCCTCCCAAGCGGTATGCTACCACGGGCCCGGGTCGGGCTTCCCTGTTCACTTGGGCCGTACATTCGTCCATCCCATGCCCCACGAGAAGCAGAACGAGGCAATCGTAAAGCCCAGAGCCAAGTAGAACTCCTTGCTGATGCTTGAGACATATGCCGCGAGCACACCCGGGACATCGTTCTCAGGGACGACTTTGCGGAATCCTGTGGCTCCCGCTTCCAGCACGGCTGCCACGTCGATGTTTGGCGAGTAGTTGGCAAGGTCCCGCTTCAGCGTCCCGACAAATATCGTGTTTCCTACGGACAGAGCGATAGCACCTCCGAGGAACTGCGAAAAGGTTACAAAAGAGATGCCCATGGAGATTTGCTCTGGTGGCAGGTTGGCCTGAGCAGCGATGCTTGGCTGGGCGGTGTTAGTGGAACCGTGTTGGGTCAGAGAGGAATGTCGAGCATCTCACCAGTTGCATCGCGACGCCTCGCCCAGCACCCGCAACGATCTGATAGATTACCCATTGCGCAACGGTAGTCGACGGCGTGAGTATCGTAAAGAGCCCGCTTCCGATGATCGTAACCGCCGTCCCGCCCACCGCCCAGGGTAGGTAGTATCCGAACTTGCTGACTGTTTGAAGAGGGAACCGACATGTTAGCGGATCCATGTCTAGCCTTGTAAGACCTGAAAAAGGCTATTGAATATCCCATACCTAGCATCCCGCCGGCGTAGGCGAAAGACAGTTGTGACAGAATGCTTGGCAAAACGTTAACACCGCTCTGGGCAGGCGACGTTCCTTCAACCGCCTGGAAGTACAGGGGGAGCAGGTAGATTTGGATTGTTGCCGAGCCCATGATTGCTGACATTGTGGCGGCGGCACTCCAGACAGGCTTCTTCCCAGCCATTGACAGCGGAATCAGCCCATCTTCACCCTTGCGATAGTTCCAGGCAAGAAACGCGCCCAACGCCACTGCGGAGCCGCAAAAGGTTCCAACCACGATGGGACTGCCGAAGGGGTAACTGTTGCCACCGAGGTCCAGCGCCGTGAGGAACATGACTGCCGCTGCGGCACACAACACAAACCCGACAAAATCAAGGTATGCATGTAGTTTTGGAAGCACCTCCATCGGGCTGGGTTTGGGTACTTGGTCGGGTATATCACACCAAGACAGAAAGATAAGAACGAGGCCTCCGATTGGCATGTTGATATAGAAGACTGTTGTGGTTCACCCGTGGTTAGCGTGGCTCCGAACCGTGGCTGCTATTCCCGTGGCTGCTGTTGCGCAGGGCTTCTTACTCCATCTCCAACTGCTGTACTGCGTGATCAGGCCGCCGAGAACAGGGCCGACTACGCTCCCACTAACCATAAACATTAGACGATGACAGAATGACAATCAGAAATCCAAGTTTACCTGTTGGCAACTTGTTTGACTCGTCAGCTTTGCATGAACATCGTCCGTCTCTCACGCTTGGGGAAGCAACTTACGCCCAATGACGAGTCCCATTAGAGCTGTAAAGGGGGTTAGTATATGTCAAACAAGTTTCGAAACGGGCATCACGGCGGTATACGTACCGGGTCTTTTCTCGAGAGGCACTGCTCCCGCAATTATCGTCATGCCGCCACTCATGATCCCAGAACTTCCTACTCCGGCCAGCACTCTGCCCAGGATCAGCACCATGGACGAAGGGGCCGCCCCGCAGACGAGCGATCCAATCTCAAACAAGACCATGAAGGAGAAGAAAGACCACTGTGATGTGTTCAAGATCAGCCTCGTCATCCGCTGCCTGAGCTACAGCCACCGTTGACCGTCTCACCTTTGAGCTGAAGTAGCGGTATATCTTGCCGGTCAGCGGCTGAAAGGCGGCGTTGGCGACCTGGTAGGCGCTGCCGTACCATCCTATGTCCAGGATGGAGTGGAACTCGTCCGTGATCGCCGGTATAGCCTGGAAGGTTCATGGTCAGCATAGCAGCCTGGACCACGGTGGCCAATGTGTTTTCCTTACAGTGGCGATGATGGAGTTATCGAGGAACATCAACCATGCGACAACGACAACGCAGGTGATCACCACTACTAGCTTGACGCCTGACAAGTACTCTACGTCTGGGGACACAACCCCCGAGCCCTGGGGTGCGTCACATTCCTTGTCGTTTCCCATAGCTAGTCCGGCCTCCTCCCTCCTCGACGATGTCGTCACCGGACCATGCGACTGCTCTGCAAACGTGGACGGAAACATGTCAGTAGACGTGAGCCTAGGGTTTATCGCCAGCATCTGTTTCTCCGTCATCGTCACAATGCTTCTTCTCCGTGTCCCGGTCATCGCGAACTGATGGTCCGGCCTTCGGTCCATATTCGGGATAACTACGATCGATCGATTAGTAACTGATATTTTGGCTTCGTCTCAAGGATTCTATCAACTCAATGAGAGGCGGAATATGGCTCAATGATCGATTAGAGATTTAGAATGCAGATGTAGCCGATGCGGAGCAAAGCTGGTAAAGTCTGGAAAGTAAATGAGGGTTGGCTTAATGTGGCGTGACGCATCCGGACCGAGAAAGTTTCACGCTGGTCAACAGATTTACAAAGCATGTCAGACAAAGATGTTCACGACTCATAAAGGCATGGGTATTCTGGCTTGCCATTAGGCTTGCCATCTTCACTTGCGTTTAGGACAAAGCTTAATAAGTGTAGCAACAAATCAGAGGGGGAGCGGTTCTTGCTCTCTAGATAAGCTTCTTGAAGTAGGCCCAGTTCTCTCTCACCATTGCCGACCGCCCGAGTCATGCCGTTGCTTGTGTTGACCCATAGACCAGGACACGGGGTTTTCAAGAGAAAAATAAAAAATCGTTGTGGCATTGCACCAATTATTGTGATACCTACATAGAAAGGGTCTTTGGTCGAGTCATTCAAACACAATTCAATTACCAGCAGTGGCAGACGAAAAGGGAGAGAGGAAAAGAAATCATCACAAGTAGCCTCTTTCCGTCAGTTTCGTGTTGTTAAACAAACTCTCCGGTGTAGTGAAATGGGAGGCAGACTGATGTTGATGTGAGCGATTGGCAGTGAGAGGGCCACCAGTATTTTGAGACCACGTTGTCACGATACGAAAAGGCTACATCAGAGAGGTGCCGGGTTATAGAGTGTTGAATTATAGCCATGTGTTGACAAAATGTGCCACATCCTGAAAGCAATCCGTCTTTCAAGGCCACCGGCCGCCCCTATGCTAAACTCCAAAAAGAAAAGCAAAAACACCATGTCCAATGCACCGTAAGCCGTCTGATGCGCCATGCTAGGATATCAATCGTTTTTAAACTGTACCGACGAGCCCGTCGTACGCACGTTCGACGGTTCGACCGCCCATCCCAGGAATGGTCTTGAGCTGCGCCAATGTTTCAATCTGGACGTCCTTCTCCTCCGACATGGAGCCGAGGTAGTCGACAAGGTCCTGGGCCTTCTTGGACCCGAATCCGTGTAAACCTTTAATCTGAGCAAGGTCCCGGGAGTTGACAATGTTTAAGAGATTCCGGGTCTGGGGAGAGGCGGGCCCCACGGATTCCGGGAACACCATCTTATGAGTCTTGGTTGGCTTAGCCCTTCGGCCCTTTGTCTTAGCCGCAACGTCTACGAAGCTCATATCTTCATCACCCTTCGCTTGCTGCTCGTACTCGTCGTCACTTTCTTCGGCGATTCTCCTGCGCTTCTTCTCGTGCTTGTCGCGAGTTGATGCAGGAGCCCAGGCTGTTTCGGCGGGAAGCTTGTTTCCAAGCTTTGACCGCAGCTTTTCGATCTTGCCCAATAGTTTCGCCTGGCCAGGGAAGGACGGCAGAGCTTGCTCGTACATCTGCAGCGCAACAACGTCGTGGCCGGCCTCCTTGGCCTGCCTGGCTGCTAGTAAGAAACGGAGCCCCTCGGATCGAGTATCGTCGCGTCCCCGCTCCTCACTCTCAATACGTCGCTCAAGTGCCTCCAACCGACGGCGCACAGCGTCGTTGATATCGGGGTGGGCCGGTGCTGGAGCCGGCTCGGCTGTCTTGTTCTCTCTGGATGCGAGGATCTCGCTCACTTTTTTCTCGACAATGGCCTCTAGTTGCTCCGCGGATATCGAGAGCTTCTGCTGCTGCTGCTGCTGCTGCGGCGCAGGTTGAAGGGGGCGGGTTGCTTTGGTGACCTTGGGTGCCGTTTCGCGGTCAGCAAAGGGCTTGCGCAGTTGAGTGGTGTTGGCAGCGGGGCGGACGGGAACGGCCGGTTTGCTGCGATCTGTGTAGACGTTGAAGAGCTTGACGGGACGTGTGGCGTCGGCCTTTTCGGTTGCCTTGGCTGCCGCAATGGTGCCGCTGTGGATGTTGTGGGCGTTGGCCAAGGGGCGCAGGGGTTGCCGCTGCGTCATTGCAGAGCCGCCCGAGTTTGTACGCGGGGCCTGCTTGAAGACGACCTCGTTCTCGATCTCTCGGACCTCGATGCGTTTGGCTCTGGAGCTGACATTCAGGCTGCTCAGGGTGTCAAGGTGGTAGCTGCGAATCGGGGCCAGGTTCAGGATCATGATTGTGATGCCGTTGTTCTGACCGAGGCTGAGAATACGCGTCATCTTGGACTCGCGGTAGGGAATCCGCTTGTCCCCCCGAGAGATGGCGTCGATGCACTGGGACAGCACAAAGAGACTCTTGTTAATGGCAGCCGACTCGATCAGCCTCTCCTTTCCGTTTTCCGTCCGACGGTTGTCTTCGGAGCCAGCCAAGTCAATGGCTGACGCTGTGCTCTCCCGGACCTGGTCACCCGTCGTCTGGGTCACCTTGACCCGCATGATGGCATGGCTTCGACTGCTGTGGGCGTTGAGCTTGGTCGCAGCCGTGACGCGGTTGTTGTTCGCTTCGATGTAAAGGCGCGAGAAATCCTGAAGGTCCTCACAGGCGCGTTCTGAAAGACCCACCACCATGGTCTTGCCGTCCTTCTCGCGGAGGGGGAGGCCTGAGGGTTGACGTTTCTCGGGCGACTCGAATAGATCAAAGACCTTGTCGTTGTAAATCTCGTAATATGACAAGGCTACGTCGACAGTCGTCTGGCCCGCCGTGTCCTTGGCAATCTTCTTGCCGCGTCGATACACACCGCTCAAAAGGCGGGGGATTACACCTCGGTCCGCCAGCTTCAAGCCGCCCCGCATCGTATGTGTCTTGCCGGTTCCCGTGACTCCGTACGCGAAGATGGTGACGTCGAGGCCCTGGAAGAGCGCCTTGATATGAGGCGCGACTGGAACAGGTTAGTCATGTAGCTGTGCATCGTCTCGCGTCTCGCGCAGCGCATCCGTACCCTCTGACGTGAAAAGCTCATCCTGCGTCGTCGTCTGGTCATAGACGCTGTTGAAGGCGAAGGAAAACTCCTCGCTCTCGTTCTTCGGGTTCGGTATCTTGACCAGCGTGGCCGGCTTGCCTTCCTCGGTGCTGTCCGCGCGAACAATGGTGTCCTTGTCCAGCTCCTTGTCGAGGAGAGGACGTATACGCGCAACCACACGAACGGACATCGTGTGCAAGCCAGTACAAGGAGGATTTTCGATTCGATAGGGGGTGGCAGCAGCCTAGGCAAGCAGAGACGAACAGAACAGGGCGAGCGAGGACTCTGTCGGGATCGAGTGGACGCGGTGAGATATCGGACGGACGCGATGGGTTGCGAGATTAGATCGTCGAGATCCTAGAAAGCAATTTGACGTGCTCGAACCGTGTGGCCTTAGGTTGCCTGCCGGATTCGATGCGATGTGCAATGTTGTGCAAGGAACAAGGAGGAATTAGCACAAGATCACGAGGACAGGGATCACGTCCAAGGGTCCGTCGTCAGGGCAACAGGCGTCGCTGTCTGCGAACAGGACTGATGCGGTAAGAAGTACATGCCTGAAGGTACGTACCGGTGAAGATACTTACTATGTACTCCTGTGGATACGTACCGATCCGGGACGGAACCTCACTCACCCGAGGAAACGGGACAGTCAGTGTGTTGCCGGGCCTTTACCGGAGTTTCGCCGCGCCGGGGTCCGCCCGCCCTGCCCTCCCAGCGCTCCAAATTCCTGATTGAGAAAGCTGCGCTGCGAGAGCTTTTTTGGAGCTTTGGAGGCCACGATCCGATCCGGACCTACCGACGTCATCAGCTTCTCCGATGTCCGCCATGCGCGCCCAATTGCCCTTGCTGCGGCCGACGCGAGGTGCGCGATGGGGCCAGACACCATCGTACGTCTGCCGGCAATGTAGGGGCATCCAGATCAGCGCTGCGCCGACGACTGAAGCTCCGCGAGTGGGCGGGGATGTTTTCAGTGCTCGAGGCACATCGCGGGACGCCGCCGGTACGCGCTCTGTCGAGTGTTCCCCGTCGCATCCCTCGTGCGCCCAATGCTGACTCTAGACGTTGCGTTCCAGATGCTCGATTCGAGGTCATCGGTTCCCCATACTCGCTGCTTTCCGTCACCTTGTCGCCGTCACAGCAGCTCTACACGAGACGCGGGACGTTGGTCGGTGTCGCAGGCAAGGCTGACAATGTAAGGGCCAATGCCCGGCGTCGTCATACTCGAGCAAGGCAGTTCTGACAAGTGCAAACAGGCCCAGTCGACCCTCTCGATCCTCTCCCCCTTCACACGAGCTTTCCTCGGCGTACCTTTTCTCTATCAGCGCATCTCGTCTTCGACGCCCTTGACGGCCTTGATATCGACCAAGTCGCCAACTACCACCTTCTCCGTCCTTCACCTCGATGGCACTACCGACTACATGGTATCGCAGCGCAACGCGCTCCTGGCATGGACGGGCCACACTCTCTCCGTGTCTCCCCGCATCAGCCGCGGTCTCTCGCTGGCCCATTGGGGAAGCACCCACCTCACCGGCCGTGGATTGGCCGCGCTCTCGTCGCCGGGCCAGGTCTACCAAGTCACACTTGCCGAGGGGGAGGAGTTCGTCGCACATCCGTCGCACGTGGTCGCGTACTCGGTGTCCCGCAACCCGCCTCTGCCGATGCGCCTAAAGTCCAATATTCTCCGTTTTCAGGTCCCTAGCATCACCGGCCTCTTCCCCGAGACCAACTTCGTCAAGGCGATGCGCGACACGAGCACCTACAAGAACCTCTCCGGGTGGATGTACGCCCTGCGCACCTCACTGAGACGCACCATCTGGGGCGACCGCCTGTTTCTCCAATTCCGAGGACCGACCACGCTGCTCATGTCCAGCCGGGGCGTCAGAGTCGCCGATTCCCTGACCAACAAGGAGGTCAACGAGACCGCCGATGCGCCGGCCGGTACGGTCCCCGAGGCGGTCGAGCTGACCACCAAGCCCAAGGTCGAAGCGACGCCAGCCTTCACGGAGCAGGCGCCCTCGGCCATTCATGTCGCGAGCGTCACACGGGACGGCAAGGTCAATTTTGAGGATGCAAAGGACCTCAAGGAATTTGTGAGGTAGAGGCGGAGCTTAGAGGGGGGAAGCGAGGGCCGGTACAGCCGCGCCAAAAAGCAGGACTGTGATTACAGGCGAAGCAGACATTCACGGGACTAACAAATGTAAAACTACTGTGTAATAGATAACAAGGATGGGTCTTTACCACCACCAATGGCGCGCGAACATGCAAAGCATAATCGTCTAGCAGACGGGCTTCGAGACATGTCAGCGTCAGCCGCGCGGTTGTCTGTGGGAACGAACGCTGACAAGGCCACATTTTGCTCACGCACATCAGATCAGGCTCGGAGATGTGATACGATTGTCGTCCACCGGCCGGCCAGCCTCAACCAACCAACAGCGAGCTCTGCCGCTTCGTCGCAACAGGGTCGCAACAAGCTTTCATTGACAGCAAGCACGTCTTCCACCACGTGGCGATCATGGACTTTTAGCCCACGTCAGTGGAAGCCACAAGTGTTGACTGGCATGTCCGGCATGGTTGGCATGGTTGGCACGGCTAGTCGAGTTGAGTGTCCGAACCGAGGGCCGAGCACACCCTCGTAAGAGACTGAGCCAACATGATTGGCCACGCAAATGACGGGCCTCTCGGGCCTCGCCTTTCGGTCATAAAGCCGAATAAAACATGACCTGGCCGGTCCCCCGCGCCGGAACACGGTGCTGTGGCATGAGGCTAAGATTTGGAGATTCCAGCCAACTTTGAGGGTGATGCAATTGAGACTCTCATAGGAGTTGCTTTCAAATCCTCTCGGTGCATCGATGCAGAGAAGTCGCCGGGGAGCCTATTGAAGGTTGCAACCAACAGTGTACTCGTAACATCCGGTGCGCGGCGTATTCTGCACACCACTTGAGCTCTCCCTCCCTGTCCCTCTCTGTCCCCCCTTGGGCAGTTCCTCTGCCCGCCTGGCGATTCTCGTACCGACTTCCTGAGCGCGAGACCGAGCCGAGCAACTCGTAGTCCCTTGTTAGTTACTGCACGAACCATCTTAGTTGGCAGGGGTAAGACAAGGCTAAGTGCCGCCAGCTTCCGAGATCCGGCCCCGTGATCCGCTTCCGCACTTCCATCGCCGCGGAAAATGGCTTTGACAGCGCACCAGGATCCCGTCACTGGCTGATCCTTGGGCTCATTAGTACACACAGCAACGCAGAGTTCGTCACTCCCGCCAGCCAGCCAGCTGGATGCGCTTGAGCCGAGCCGCGCGGAAGAGATGCGTCCAACATCTCCAGATTCCTCGTCCAGTAGCTTGTCCAGTTAGAGAAAGGATGGTCGGCCAACAGTAGCTCGCTACTTCTTAAACCCGGCCACGTTTTTCGCGGTCCCCCCCCCTTCCAGGCAGGATATGGGGGCTCGAGACTCGGCGTTGATCCTGGATGCCAGGTCGTTAAAACCGAGCATGGGGTTGTTTGAAGTCGCTTCTCTCTACTGCGTCGTACTCTCATTGTCCAGACCTGATATCCCCGAGACCACGGGAACAGAGCGAGACCATCTTTGTCATTAACGGTCCACCCACCCTCTTCCACTCCCCCCTTGACTTCCTTAATATTATGTTCCTGGTTTGAGCCGCATCTTGAACGTTGTCGTGTGATTCCATCTTCAATCCGAACCCTTGTATATGTATCCATCCGCCCTTGGGAAATAAAAAGGAGAAGAATACTCGGTCGCCACTCCATGATTCCAGGTCTCACCATTCGACAACAAGAAAGGCAGCCTGGTGCAGCCGTTTCATCAGCCTGAAAACACGGAAAACGACACAAACATTTAGCCCCCCCCTGTACGGGGCCCTTTATCGATTGTTTCAATCTTCGTTTTGGACCAAAGCGGCATACAGGCAAACATCAACCAGCTGGAAAGGGGTTCAAAAGACTAATCACCTTCGCTTGAAGGTTTTCCCGAACAGAGAAGAGCGGGAGATAATAAGAAAAAGAAGGCCGGAAAAAACAATAACAGAAAGACGGCCACAGAACGACCACGACACTGGGGTAGAGGCAGCGAACTAAACACAAACAGAAAATGCGACGCTCCAACGACGGCCTCTCGACCTCGTCCACCGTCATGGACAGGTCGCACCCGGCGACGGTGGCAGACGCCGAGAAGGCGGACCGGTCGCCGTACGAGTCCTCCTCGTCGGCCCATCAGTCCCTCGACCGCATCCCCTCCCAGCAGCGCGAGACCGACGCCAACATCTACCCGGACCCGTCCAATGTAGTCGAAGCCGACCTCGAGAAGGGCGGCCTGGCGCCCACACATCATCGTGCCGTGAGCCCCGGAGGAGGCCCTGGCGTCGCCACCAAGACCGGCCAAGGGGCGCCGCCGGCTCCCGCCGCCCCGCCGGGCATGAGCCCGGCCGACTTTCCCGACGGCGGCGCCGAGGCCTGGCTCGTAGCCTTCGGGGGCTGGTGCGCGCTGTTCTGCACCTTTGGCCTGATCAACTGCGTCGGCGTGTTCCAGGCGTACTACGTGCAGGGCCCGCTGCGCGACCACCCCTCCTCGACGGTCGCGTGGATCACTAGTCTGCAGGTGTGGACGATGACCTTTATGGGCGTCGTGGTGAGTTTGGCGTTCATGGCGTTGTCCCCTGAGCAGTGACCCGCGTACTAACACATCGCGCCGTAGTTTGGTCGTCTGTACGACTCGTACGGCCCCAAGTACCTCCTGTACGGCGGCACCGTCGTGTACGTCTTCGGCCTCATGATGACGAGCCTGTCGACGCAGTACTACCAGTTCATCCTGGCCCAGAGCATCGTCTCGTCCGTCGGCTCCAGCGCGTGCTTCAACGCCGCGATGGCGTCGGTGTCGTCGTGGTTCTTCCGGCGGCGCGCCGCCGCCTTCGGCGTCATGGTGTCCGGCTCGTCCGTCGGCGGCGTCGTCCTGCCCATCATGATGACCAAGATGATCGACCAGGTCGGCTTCCCCTGGGCCATGCGCGCCGTCGCCTTCCTCTTCCTCTTGCTGCTGGGCGTCTCGTGTCTGACGGTCAAGTCACGGCTGCCGCCGCGGCCCCGTCCGCTCGTGCTCAAGGAGTACGTCGACAGCCTGCGGGAGCCGCCGATGGCCATCACCGTGTGCGCCATGTTCCTGTTCTTCTGGGGCATGTTCCTGCCCTTCAACTTTGTCATCCTGCAGGCGAGGGCCCAGGGCATGGACGAGAGCCTGGTCATCTACCTGCTCCCCATCATGAACGCCGTCAGGTAAGTTACAGTATCCTCCTCCAAGCTCGCCAGATCCCCCCGGGTGGCCCAGTCGTGCTCACGTGTGAATCACAGCATCCTCGGCCGCATCATCCCCGGCATTGTCGCCGACAAGATCGGCCGGTACAACGTCATGGTCTTCATCACCTTGGTCAGCGCCGTCTTCTGCCTCGGCCTGTGGATCCCCGGCAAGAGCAACGCGGCCATCATCGTCTTCCTCGTCATCTTCGGCTTCTCGTCTGGCGGCTTCATCTCGCTGGCGCCGGCCTGCATCGCCCAGATCTCCGACATCAGGCAGATCGGCGTCCGCACGGGCACCGCCTTCGCCGTCCAGTCATTTGGCGCGCTGACGGGCAGCCCCATAGCCGGCGCCATCGTCGCGTCGCAGGGCGGCAGTTACCTGGGGCTGCAGTTGTTCTGCGGCTTGGCGATGCTGGCGTCGGTTTTTGTCTTCTTCTGCGCGAGAACCGTGCAGGTTGGGTTGCATTTCAAGAAGGTCGTTTGATGGAGAATAGGTAGGGGCTGGGGCCGATAGTTTAATTTAGAGGGGTATACACGTAAGCTTTGGCTGCGTCGGACCGAAGCCGGGATCCAGCCTGGGCACCCGGCGTAAGAGACGGCGCCGACGGTGTTGTGAGCGTCGCCCAGCACTCATGCGGACCTGGCTGGACTTGAATCTGCGTGGTGCGAAGACTGGTCACAGACCGATGATTGGCCCATCGTCGGCCGGAGAGAAATACTCTCATGGGGACCGTCAACCTGATGGCGGGTGTTCCAATCATATTGTTGTAGACAGGATGCATAGACTACGAACATCTGATGCATATTCAAGCAAGCAGATGGAGAATCCATGGTATTTATTGCTTCTTTGCGATTGTGCTACACCTTCCGGAGTTCCCCTCACTCACACCCGGAGCTCCGTGGACTAAATCTGCGAGGCATCGATAACAGACAACAGGGGGCACTGCATTAAACACTCTACCTGGTGTAACCACTTCATTTTTACTCCTGTTTTAGACTAGGTACCTAACAGGCATGCGTGGAGAGGGTGGTCTTCAACCACTAGCGCATATCAGACTGTTAACTGTTGAATTCGATAAAGTACGTATATGTGTGTAACTATGCGCTCCGTAATCTAATACAAACAGCCTACAAGATCCGGCCGTTCAAGCACTGTTTTTCCAACACTGCGCATATATCTCTTCAGCCATCTGTGGCTAATTTCTCGACATCTGCCGGGTTGGCCGGTTGACTATTCCGGCTCTTGCACGCAGCGAAAGTTTACAATGCATCCTTCGGTTACAGCCTTGCCAACACAGTCTGCCACATTGGTTGCGTTGTCATCGTCTGTAAATTGAATGGTCCGGACTTTTCTGTCTGAGTCGACATTTGGGCAGCCACCACGCTGACCATTAGAGAATCCACAAATGAGATTGCCTTCTAGCTGGCAGTTAGCTGGGGCAGTTTGAGGTCCATCCAGTGAATATTGCACAATTTGCCCAATTGTGTAACCAATCAAAGTAGAAAAAAGAATTGAGAGACGCATTTTTTGTGTGTGTATTTAATTGTTGTAGTGAGATATTCTGTTTGCGGTATGAATGATGATGTCTTAGCTTAGGGTAGTAAAGTGTTGTTTTCAATAGTGAAGGAAAGTGGAAGGCTTCTTGTTGGAATTTAAGGATAGAGAGTATATTTTATAACTTTTTGAGGTTAATGTATATAAACTCCAAAGTCCAGCTTTTACTCCCAGTAAGCGATGTATGAATCATGAATGTATGTGAAACGTATGCTATTAACCCACCCACCCCACTTACGAGCCACCCCCACATCCGAGCCATCCGAAAATGCCGCATCGTCAAGAACATCCCCTTTTTCAAACCATCAC
>JASUDE010000712.1:0-18910 GCA_034509685.1 Colletotrichum cereale | reverse complement strand
CTCAATCTATGGAAGAAGTCAGAACTGCGGACTAAGGACATTCAGGCAGCGCTTCGTGAAGCAACGTCGGAGCTGTGACGGTTCAAGAAGAACCAGCGGACAGTTGGCGAAGAGTTGCAATCCTCCAAGCTACGAACGACTCAGGAGGACTGCAAAAACAATCACAACAACCAGAAGAATCGCATTAATTTGAAATACTGTAACGATCTTGCCTGCTGGTTTTGCCAGAGAGACGGCGTCAATACACAGAAACGAGGAGAGTGGAACACCAAAAACAAGCATCAATTAGAGCGAAAGATCTGCAGCGAATACAACGTCATCGCAAGTGCGACCCCTCCGCCATACGGTTGCACTGTCGCGCTCAGTCAATAACCACACCTGACTGGTCTTTAACTTCGTTCTGAGACCTTCTTTCCTCATAATCCATTGGTGACCTTGCTACCGGGATCGGGTAGGCCGCTTGCTTCAAACCTTTAGCGTTGAAGGACTACGGTTTGGTTGAACTTACCAAATGAGCTCTAGATCTAGGGAAACTATTCTCGTTGGAGGACGTGTACTCGTAGTACCTGTTCTTGTAGCGGACTTGGATGTATACGTCAGCCCCGTATCGTTGTCGTATCTGCTCACAACGCCACATGATATTTTTGGCCGCTTTGTCGCAATTTTCGTTGGTTCTATCTCTCTTCTTGGGTGGATGCTGGCGAGAAGCCATGTTCGTTTCTCAATTACGGACTGCACGAAACGCTGGCCGAGTCCTATGGACATGAGTAGACTAGGTTTCTGTTGGGCTTTGGCAGGAGGATTGATGTTTGGTACTGTAACCGAGTTTGAATGCGTTGTCATCTTGCCACCCTTCTCCTCCCAGCACATCGGTTTTTAAGCAGGCATACCGCACGTATGTACGGGAGTCAGGCGGCGGTGAGATGCATCCGAATCTGGTTTCAAATTGTCGATTTCTAGGCTTCTGTCGCAGCTGTTTGTGGGCAATTATGGGGCGGAATATAAAACGGAATATACATGCTACTTGCTTCGCAATTTGCCGTGCTTTCTGCAATCAGCCATTGTAGGCTCTTGGTACACATGCTGAAGAAAAGAACGTGACTCAACCATAGACAGATGCATGGAGGTGTGAACGTAGGCAATCCCGGTCGAAGGGTTGTAACAGCTACCCAAGAGGCAGGCCTGACAGCCAAAATCGTCGGCCCAATTCGAGGTGCCTGTATCAGACAGAGACACGTCATTGCGTTGGAATCTCAGACCGTACGCAAAAGAAGACCACAGCTGGCAGCACGATGGCAAGATGTATCGTCTCTTACCATACCACGTGAAGGTGCTTGCCAGTCATCGTTAAGCGAGAAAGCCTTCGATTGAGACGAACATGTCCCGAAAACCGCCGGCCCAGTCTGGAAAACATGGTCAGTGGGAGGAGAGAAAACAACGGAATGAGGAAAGGTCCCGTCGACGAAAGCGGAGGAGACGTCACTTGGACCTGTTGTCGTCTGATGTGAGGTTCATCCAATGTCATGCGTGTGCTGACAGTGCGAAAGATGCGCGTGCTTGTCCTGCCGCGGTAATCCCATCAGCACCCTTGGAAAGGACGAGCTTGCCCAGGGAGGATATAATAGTTCGAGCATACACCGCATGGCAACAGTCCCAACTCGGCACGGATAAGCAGAAGGAACACTACAGTATGGCTGAGGGCCTGATGTTGGAACATGGGTACGACCTGGACATGCTCGCCGCTAACCAGGAAAGGATGTATCATTTTTACGCCCAACATGGAGTGCTGCCTGGTGTTTCATGGCGCTATGTCCGTGACGCGCAGACATTTTTGGAAGAGCACGAGAGATGGGAGATCATACCATGATGCGTTTGGTGCATCATGAGCCCGGTAAATGAGATGATGAGCTTTTGAGAAGCTACACAAAATCTATCTGATGGTGTTTTCTATAATTTGAAGCATCAGTTGTTTTAAATCTTAGTCATATTCGACGTTGTCTACATCACAATACCCACCCCGGCGACTCCGAGTTTCTTGAGTGAACGTCTGCATCCTCAT
This sequence comes from Colletotrichum cereale, assembly GCA_034509685.1. Classification (NCBI taxonomy): domain Eukaryota; kingdom Fungi; phylum Ascomycota; class Sordariomycetes; order Glomerellales; family Glomerellaceae; genus Colletotrichum; species Colletotrichum cereale. The sequence continues at coordinate 16,851 of JASUDE010000712.1, read as the reverse complement.
GTACAGACTCGCCGCATAATCTTCCTCCAGTCGCTTAGTCCTGCCTCCTTCTATAAAGAGCACGTGGATGCATGTTTATAATAGGAAGACATAACGATGAGACGAAGCGCTCTCATATGGTGGGCGAGTCTGGTCTCGGGATGTCGCACTCGGTAGAATCCGTGTCGGAGCCGCTCGTGTTCCAGACAAAAGAATGCGTGATTATCTTGCCATCACTGCTGGTGGTTCTCAGATGGAGCGACCGCTCCATGGAAGCTTGTACATAAACGTGTGCAGATCTAGGCGAAGGCGTTACTTCGCTCCTCTTGGTTGGTTCATGATGCCGAGCCGCCGCAGAGCAGGCGGTCTTGATTTCAGCTGCAAGATCTGGGGATGCTGTGCTGGGTGCAGAACTCGTTTCCTGATGTAGGTGCTTTCGCCTGGATATGCTTTTCCGCTTGGTACTGTCGCCCTCTTCATCGGAGTTGAAGAGGAGGAAAGTCAAAACATGGTCTTGTGGAAGCTTCCGTTCAGAAGGTGTCTCGCTTGACGGGGTAACCCGCAAAGGCGAGAACACGGAATGAAGCTTTGAGCACATGATTGTAGATGGATTCACCATTCCTACCAAATGTTGGCGGCGGCATGTTTGAGGTCTCAAACTGTGAGTGTATATTGCTTCTATCTAGATACACCCGTCAGGCGTGTGAATCTGCTTTACGTCCTATGCAAGCAACATCACTTGAGAGATCCATGTCAAACGTGCCTGAAGTTTTGGGCTTGAATGTATCAAGTCAGTCAGCCGAGTTGGAAACAACAACTACCGCATATGTCCATGTTGCTCATTTGGTCACCTTGAATGCCGTTTTTAAGTGGTGTGACTTGGTGCATGGCGAAATTGGGTGGCTGTGACGGCCCATTTGGGAATTGAAAGAGGCTCCGATTATGTGCAGGGCTCCCAGCTTGCGCGCAGGCTTTTTTTCGTTTTGGAAAGGATCTCTGTTGCATGTCTGGGGAGAACTCCAGCAACAGCCCGAATCGGCGCCTGGCTCTGAGTCGCAGCGACGCAGGACTAGGTCTCTAGGTCTAGGCACTCCGTCATACTGACAGGCGAGGCCCCAGTCGCGTGGCCAGGTAAGTCGTCTCCCAAGCTGGAATCCGAAAAGCAAAATTGATTCCCGAAAGAGCCATACCTGGATGTTGCACACAGGGCACCGAATCAGAAAGCAAACCCTTGTCGTGTAGTTGGAGACAACGTCGCCCCTGAAGCGGTCGCTGAGAGAAGCTGAAAATGGATACGGCGGAGATCCGAGTGGCAATTTACAAGAGTCAAATCCATTCTAGCAGACAGGGTGGTCAATAAAGTGGAGTCTATGTGTGTGTGGCTAGAAAACCTGGCCAGAATGGGCTTTTAGTGAGGGTCAAAACAGGTAGTGAAGACAGGGGGTCAGTTGGCAGGTTGGCAGGCAACAACATCCTTGGTCCAGTCGCCGGGATGACCAGCAACACGATCCCGGGTTCTGGATCTCGACCTCCAAACACGGGGGGACAAGGCCAGAAAAGGATGTCACTAAAGAAAGCATGTCAGGACAAGCGGGCTCCTCATCGCATCTTCGAGAATGCCTGCCTCCGGCTCCTGGAAGTCGAAACCGGCTGTCGAAAGTAGTCTGATGTGAGTCTCGCAGACAGGCGACGCGAATGGTGCATGTAAGTTTCTTCTTGCTTAATGGAGGTCCCAGCTTAAGCTCTAGGCAGCATCTTCTGGACAGTGAGAACATACAGAAATACAGTATACATCAAGAAGCAGCTTTTTTCCATTCAAGAGTGTCTCCAATCGGCTTACTGGGAACACGAATACCGAGGAAGAGCCTTCGTCTGCGCAAGGGCTTCTGAGGTACTCGATGAGCAACGTTACGTACGCCCTATGACTTCAGCCCGCCAGGAGGTCACGATGAAGACTAAGTCAAGCGCTGAAAGCCAATGGGAAAACCATTTGCACGCAAATGCCTTATCAAACCAGAGCGAAGCCACGAGAGTCTCTTTTAGTACAGAGGAGTTCGAAACTGGTTTCCATGTTCTTAGGACAGAAATTCTTCTCCGCACAGACAATTGTGTATCAACTTGTTGACAGGATACATGACGAGACTCAGAAAGCACTTTCCTGATGGCCTCCACAAAAGAAAGGCAGAAATAGCTTTTACACTGTGTTCATGCTCTAACCCATGTCGTATAATCCAAGATCCACAAATGGCGGTATGAGTGCTAAGCCAAAAATCTGGCGTCCCACCAGACATTTTGACGCCTTACTTCCAGCGTAAATCAGGCTTGAAGCCAGAACGGAGAATTGTCTTTGGAAAAGGTTGATAGATACATAAACGGATGCATAGGTACAAGCCCCGTGTACAGGCAAGTGGTCATACATAAGCAAGTGGCATACAACCGAGACTACACTTATCACCGCCGTTTGTAGGTCTTGGATTACGGGACATGGGTTCGGACCACGAACACAGTGTAAAAGCTGTTTCTGCCTTTTCTGCGGAGATCATCAAGAAAGTGCTTTCTGAGTCTCGTCATGTATCCTGTCAGCAAGTAGATACACAAACGTCTGTGCGCAGAAGAATTTCTGTCCTAAGAACATGCAAACCAAATTCGGATTCGTGTGTAGCCTGACATTTTGAAGCCATCTTTAACTTCAGAGAAGCCATGAACAACTTGCGGAACTACGATCCACCCGAAGTACGCACGAAATGCCTCGTTGGTAACCGAAGCAAGCATCGCAACGTCTGGACCGCAAAACTGAACCTTTCTCTATACGGCAGCGCCAACTAAGATGTTGCAGCAGAAACATAAGTCGTTTCCGACGTAGAGTGCCGTCCTGTGGACAAAGTCTCCGTCCTAGGATTGGATATGAAGGCAGCCAGTCAGACTACGTGACTATCCCGTGTTCTTTCATCGCCGCACTTTTGTCACACACGACGTCGCCTCGCTCAGTGCGAACAGATAGCGTTCGACATGAAGCCAATCTCCCTAGACGTGGCGTGGCACATTTTCAACCACAGCGAGCCCCATGTTCAGTGCCAATTCACACGATGCTCGCGCGCCTGGCATTCATTCTTCAATCCCAAGCTCTACCGACATGATGTCAGAACGGGACAGAATTCCGCCGTTTTCAAGACAATTTCTAATTGCACAAACACGCGGACGGCTCTCGCCACACTCAGACATACTTGTCGAGCTGGCGCTGACTACAACAAACCAGCCACCATGTTCATGATCGAAGCTCATCAACCCAGCCCTTTTCTGGTCACGGCCCTGTATGTTGCTGCTTCGAAAGGCTATCCTGACATCGTGTCGTTTCTCCTCGATCATGGGGCGGACATCGACGCGGTCCCCGACTGCCGGCTGCGCACTCCTCTTTTCATATCCCTTCTCAGTCGGGATGCAGAAACGTCCATGGTTCTCCTCCGGCGTGGCGCACGCCTCGAGTCTCCCGAGTTTGGGATCAACGCGCTCCACCAAGCGGCCGCTGCAGGACTGACCGAGGTCATAACCTACCTGATCGAGGAGAAAGGACTGGGAGTGGACCAGGTCGACAGCAACGGTGACACGCCGCTGATCCACTCCCTGTTGTCGCCATCGCCAGAGACGGCCATAGCCCACCTGGCGCGGTTCGACGTGGATGTGAATCAACCTACGACGATCGACACATGGCGTATGACGGCCCTGAGCATGGCATGCGAAGACGGCATGTTCTCTGCCGCCCTGGCTCTGTTGCAGGCCGGAGCGGACGCCACGGGCGAGTCGGACGGCTTGGTCGAGGGGGCGGACCCTGTGCTACGTATTTTTGAGCAAAAGCCGCTCGAGCTGGCCCTCCTGGCCCGGGCCAAACAGACGGACGGAAGGACGGCAGCGACAAAGCAACGACTCATCGACCACCTCGTCAATGCAGGTGCCGACCCAAACGCAACAGTCTGCATATCGGCACGCAGCAACTGGACTGGGCCTCTTCTGCTAAAGCTCGTTCGGACGAACCGTCGTGGGGAGGCCGAGATGCTGCTTTCTTCGGGCCTTTTGGAAATCGACAAGCGCGACTCGAACGGCGCGACGAGTCTCGATTGGACACTTTCTACATGTCATGGCAATCCGCTCATGGCGTCGATCCTGCTGCGGCACGGTGCCAAGATGGACGATGCAGTGTTGTGCGGCATCATCAGCAAGCTGGCGCGGCTTGTGGACGCGCGAGACGACTGGAGTGTGATTCGTCTCTTGACGCGAGAGCCCAATTTGTTGAAGATTTTCCATGTGGTGTATTCGCACTGCTTTTGGGTGGCATCCCAGCGTGGCGACGCGGCGGCATCACGCTTTCTGCAGGACTCCCCGCAGATGGTAGTACGTCTCGTCACGGAGATGCTGAAGCACGGGAGTAGTCTGACGAAGACGGGCGTCTTGAATATGCTGCGCAACAAGAAGGAGAGCAGGCCAGGACCGGTAATTGCGGGAATTTTGAATTCAGAGAGAAAGAGCGCCTCGCGGAGATGGTATTAGCATGGCAGGCTGGGGTGTTGAAGGGAGAGATGCGTAGAGAATCTGTAATGAGACTGGAAGGTAACCAACCGTAACATTGTTTTTTGCCAAACTAATCCATCTCGCGAACATATACGTGAGGTTCGGTGAAAGGGGAGACAACTACCTGTCCAAGACGTGAATGTACATCCCTGGTGGAAAGTGTCAGATTAATTACCAATTGGAAAGACCATTGTGTCAGATATCATTCTTCCAGTGGAGAACTCGATTGTTCTACAGGTCTGTAGATGTATACGTACAGAGTACTGCAACCGCGACCGAAATGTAGGATCCTGTCTTTGCCGTAGACGTCCAGAGTCTGTCTTTGTAGATTCCACAGTCACAGGTTCCCTGAATACCCCAGAAGACATGAAGTCCACGTCCGATCAAAACCTTCCTTCCCTGGACCACTTGATAGCACAGCTTTTCGGCGGTTCGTTTCTCATCAAAAACGAGCTCTCATGGGAGAGAACAGGTTATCCAAGTTGCAAGAACAGAGGTTCTCGGAAAAGGGCTCGCGTCGATAGTTGTAAGTGCTTTCATCGTAACGCACGTATCGCCGATGGCACCTGCTAACGTGACAAAGCCAGTACCGGTTTCGCCACGCCCGATGACACGTCTGGTGATGACTGCACGGCGCCAAACAGTCCAGACACACACACAGAACAAAGTGATCTATTACCGAAAGCCTATGCTGAGTTCAGCGCAGCCGTGTCGCTTACTGCTATAACTGGGCTAATGTAGGAGATTGCACAGCACAAGTGGCCTGTTGCCATTCGTGTAGAATTTGACGGCGGTGAGGGATGTGATAAATCCATGCTGGGAGTGCGTGTTTAATCCCTCATCCTCCTACATACCCCTTTTTTCGTAGAATTAGCTTGACAGAAACAAAACTCGGGCGATGACGAGCTCGTCGAGGCACCCGAGTAAACCGCGATACGATAACTAGGCCCCGAATAATAGATCGACGCGGCCGTTTTTAGCAAGAGACATGGTTGTGTTAAACTGAGCCCGGTGGCATGGCTTGATTTGTTCGACTTCTTTACCTTGTCAAGGTTAACTACTCCAAAGATCCTCAAGCGAATGAGGGACCATTACATAGAATATATCGAACATGAGTCATCTGCCAACCAGCTTGGCTGAGTTCATGGGACTAAATCTGGCGGTCCAAGTTGAGCTTTTCGAGCTGGAGGAGAATCAGACAAGCCGGCCCACATTCCAAACTGAGAACATTCTTTAGCAGTACTATTGACGACTCGAAGCTCTCTGTCGATTATGCCACCAATACCACCTGCTTGTGGTAGTGGTTGTGCCAGTCAGTAGCTAGCGGCAAGCCTTTGAAAAGGCATGGGGCGCCGCATTTAAGGTCGCTGAAGCATGACAACGCCGAAGCATGACAACGCCGAAGCTTCTACTGTGTACCACAGTAATTGCTTTAACTACTTGAAATACAGAATTAAATATTATCCCTACATTGCCCTATGGTAGAGGATAAGCAGCCAGAACCTGAGTCACTATACATTGTTATTGGACTACGTGTGAATAAACAATCGTAGACTGAACGAACTTATCGACACCTACGGAATATCAGTGGCCATGACGTTCTGGGACAACTCTGATGTCAATCTCCATACACAATCTCTTCTCCACCTGCTCTTTGAATGCGACACAAGACGGCCAAGGGTCCCTGCTAACAATAATTTGCGCTTTGAAAATCCTTGGCTGCAGGAGGAACAGTTGAAGCAGATCATCTTGTACCAAAGTGTTTCCACTATAACTGCGGAAAAGAAAGTGTTTCCTCGCGAAGAAGGCGATCAATTGCGGTTCAGCGTGGCAGGCATTGTAGCTCCCAGGTAACCCATGTTTATCGAATCCATCAGGCTCGAAAACGAAGTCGACAATCTTCGCAAGGGTCATGACGCTCTCGAGAGAAGTCGACGGATCGAGCTTCTTGAATCCACAATCTGGTCTAGGTTCTCCAGAGCTGGCCGCAGAGCGACCACTCACTGCGGAAACCACCGGGAAAGAAGATCCTCGATAATTACAGAATCGCTATCGTCTTCCACATGGTGAAGATGCTCAACCCTTCGGTCGGATTCTGGGGATGTGAGTCCATCAACCCAAGTTGAGTGCCATTAATCTCATCAAGAAAGGTTTCGTGAAGGGGTCGGGGCCCTGCCATATGGTTGAAGAATGACACTTGCGATGAGTCGTAGATTGCCGAATCTCGTTGTTCGAAATCAGTCGAGAGGTGGTAGGATCTATTCAAAGGAAGCCGTATGCAGTCTTTCGTTTGCTAGGAAAACTATGGCGAGAGGGAAATTCTTCTGAACTACTGCTGGAGGACTGAAATCATTATTGTGTCCCCCGATCTCCATCCCATTCATTTCATCGCCTGCAGCCTGTGGATAAGGTTGACATTTGCAGAGGCAAATATGCACACAGCTTTGTTTCCTACAGTCAATCCACGAGAAGCCTCGGCCCATCTCCTATGAACTAGACATACAAGTACCCAAACGCCGCAAAACCAATTTCACTTCATCTCCAATATTGAAATGCTGGTTTTGAGTGCCCAAGCTCTCTGCGAGCTCCAACAACTTCCCATTCTCCCGTGCCCGCCAAACTTGTAGCAAGCTGCACCGCCCAAGGAGATGGCGATAGAACTCGGTCAACAAGATCTTGGTCCTGGCGTCCATTGCCGCAGGAAAGCCATTGATCAGTAATTGCGCGAAGACGACTGCTATGCGAGGAACGCCAGCCAAGGAAGTAGTTGGCGGTATGGCCTTGGCGGTACCGAAAGTCGGCGAGCGCAGCAAGAACGATCCGTCATCTAGCAGAGTTGCCGCCGTGTTCAGATTCTTGGCAGAATGTATATGGATGAAGAGAATCAGGATTATTGGAGAATGATGATTTCCGAAGTGACACCAGATAACCCCACCGCCTCCCCCCTCATGAGTCCCAGGATGATGCATTCACCAAGAAGGAGATATCGGCCGTCTGAAGCTGAACGGATGGCGTAGGGGAGCTCCATACCGTCAAAGATACAGATAAAGTCTCCATCCTCAGCGATCGGTGGTAGCCAGCCTATCCTTCCGTCCTCCGTACTGCCAAACCGCCGGTGCAGCTTTTCCAGTATCAGGCTCCCCAGAAGACAGCTCGATTGGAGGCTCATGCTTTCGCTCATGGCGGATAACCAGCTGCCATGGTCGTTTTCGTAGACCATGGCTTTGAAGAGACGTATTTGAGTAGAAAGCTCGCTCCTGACCACTGCCAAACTCTGAGGTACCTCTCCGTCAATGAAGCAATCGTCCAGCAACGCGTTTTGGAAAGCTTCCTCGACATTGGTCGTGCTCGAGGTCTTCGCAATGGTCAGGCATTCTTCTAGCCATTGCCACATCCGCCTCTGCATCGTTTGGATATTGTTCCGAATGAATTGGAGATTCCCGTTAAACATATTTTCGACGATACGAGCATCGCCAAGATTTCTGTTGTCCGACCCGAGAAGTTGAACCCTGTCAACAATGCGACCCCGTATCATCAGCATATCCCTGCCATCGTCCAAATGCGCTTGCAGCACTGTGTCTCCAGATGCGTTATAATCTCTGTACTGCTGTACAGAGAACTTGGAAGCCAAGACGCCTCCGTCCCTGTCCTCCAGCACGCTTTCGATGTTTGGCAACCAAGAACGTACTCGGCACTTTAACGGCGTAAAGTAGACAAGAGACCACAACAACTTGAGGCTCATGCTATCGGAGACACAAGCATACGCGAGCTGTCGGCAAACCTTCTCCATTGGGCTTCTATAGTCAATCAGTTCAAAGCGGTCGGCATCGGATGCGATTCCTACCATCGCAAAAACGTGGTCACGGGGATCGACGCATCTGAACTCTAGCGTCCTTACGATAAGAAACAGCAGGAGTCGCTTCTCCGAGATCGTAAAGCGCATGAGAAGTGAAGCCCGCAGTAGAGTCAAACCCAACACCTTGGCACCCGCCTCGAGAGGTGTGGGGCAGGATCGTACGAAAACCTCCTTTATGTCTGGGCACCACTCGACGAAGTTGAGCCAACCAGCCAACATCGCCCACGGGAGAATCATTCTGCCGACCACAAGTGTTGGCATTTGCGACTTGACCAGCTCTTGGATGACCCACTTCCGTGCAAACCACGGACGGTTGAGGAGAGCCCAAATATGTCGGAAGGCAGCTTCCAGGTGCCTGCCGAATGCCGCCTGCAACATTCCCTCGGCCCGATTTCTGGTGATGGAGCCTGGGTGAGACTCCAACGAGTCCCAAGCCACGGCGAAGCGGCGTAACCAGCCAACGGCCATCTTAACCTCGCACGACTCCTCGCCAAGCCAGATGGCTGTAGAACACGCCGCGGCGTAGATGTCGCCCATCATCCTGACCTGCTGGTTGCGCTCCAGAATATCCTCCTGATTGATGCAGAGTGCGTCCGCCCAGAGGAAGGTCTCACAGGCGGGCTGTCGGAGATGTAATAAGGCGCTGTGGAGGCTGGGGCCGATCTCCATCTTGAAACCCGAGCAGAAAATTGCTTTTCGGGGCTGCGAATCGCCCCATGCGTAGGAAAGCGCGGTGAAGAATGGCGTTCCGCCGAGGGGGGTGTGCACCAGCTCACCGGACAACTCCTCCGCCTCCGCTCCGGCATAGAGCTTCAGGAGGCGGATTTGGCGATTTGGTGTGAGCGGGGAGTACTGATACTTTTTCATGCTGATTGATCCCTGAGGGGGAGCTTTTCTTTGACCATGCGGGGGAGAAGAAGATAGGAGAGTCAGTTCTATGAGGGTGTTGAGCGCCGGTTGACGAAAGGCTCGAAAGCAACAGGTTGGCCCTGCGAGTCCTAATTATTGATACAAGCATACATACTTAGGCACAAAGAAAGCATCTATAGGCACTATAGTAGAGGAAACGTCAACCAACCTCAGTGTAAAGTGCTCTAGCCAGCCCCGCCCCCACGTCAAGCCTTCAGATGCGAAGCAAGAGCGAGCTTGTCTGTAAGACCGAGTGTCATGCATCCACACCGACCTATGCTGGTCTTACCCAGCTGGCATACTGCCTGGCTAGAAAATCTTGGAATAGTTTTAAGGCTCGTGTTCTACGACTTTGAGGTTCCCTGAGCGTCCAGTCCTTCGAATCGAGCCTCATTGACCAAAACGGGGTCTTACCATGTGGTAATCAGTCAATGGTGTTAGCGCGAATAGTACTGGCTTGAGACGAACCCAAGCCAAGGAACCACGCGACGCAGTACTCTGTACTAGCCCTGCATGTGAGCCCCAGGTTATTGCTGTTCGTTGACTGGCCTGTTCATTGGACACAATCCGATTGGCTCACGGCCTAGTCAGGCCTTGCGTTATGCAGAGTCCATGCTTCGGCGGCAACGAAGCGGTGATAATTGGATGAGGATACAAGGACCATGCCGCCACGACTCTGCAGTGGTTGCCAGCCGAACGTTATATTCGACTCCTTTGCTCTTCGAGGTGTACCGTAGTTCACCAGGTGGATCAAGGACTTGGATGTTTCCTGGGCCACTGCCCCTTTCTTAATGAACGGAAGACCGAAAAAGCGGAGCCTCTTCATGAACGAGCCGAGCTCATCGTCAAGCATAGCACAACGACAGAGCCGATTGTGGCGGAGCCAGATACCTGCAGGGTTCGAAAGCCGCAATGTGCGGTAGAGGCAAGCACGCGTTTGACAACTGCGGTCGTAGTAACTTGGATCTTGTAGAACGCACACCGTCGTGAGACAGGTGCAACGATGGAAGAACGCCTAGCGCGGTGACAAGTCCCGAAAGTCGAGGTTGGGTGCGGCGCAGCTTTAGTGAACCCAAGGACTGGCCAGTAGAGCTGGAGCAAGGCTCGCCGGGAGGGTGGAGCGGCGCTGTCACTGGAACGAAGCCCAATGGGCATGGTACACCCAGCCAACAGGAAAGATGAGCCTCAGCAGCATGCTGTCGGGTGATTGGAGAAGGAGAGAGCCGTGCCGACGAGGTAGGCATGGATCCCTCGGTGGAAAATGCGTCTCACCGAGGAGAGTGGTCGAGTAGCCAGCCTGCAAGGCAACGATGGACTGGACCAGGATCGCTTTTAAGGACGTCCATCTGTATGGGTGGTAAACTGGCCCGTCGGCGGCCCCCTGCAATCCTGTCGTCCAGCGCGGAGCAGCGGGGTTGATTGCAAGGAGCCCCAGCGGAGGTGTACAGGGTGCACATTGGCTATTGCCACATTGCATACATGCATGCACAAGCATGCGATTGGCCGCCGACCGTCGGGCCTGTCCGTACTATGTAGCCAGTCACACCAATGAACAAGGGTGACGCATGAGGACTGTCCTTCCCCGTCGGCAAGCGCATGGGCACCCCCGCCGTTGTTGCTCCCTCCAGTTAGGCACCAGGCCGAAGTCGGTGGCAGGGCCGCTACGAGAGCCAGTAGCCATGCACTGACGTGCAGCTCAGCGATACGCTCAGCGTGTTGTAGAAATACTTTTGTGCACATCCTCCATCCCTAATCGCGAGCTCCACAGCGTAGAAAACTGTGTGTGGGATTGATCGGAACCCGACGATGGAAGCGCGCAGAAATAAAAATCAGGAGTCCCTTCGGCGGTAAGTTCTGGGGTGAGGTGAGCTGTCACGGCTGCTCTGCTCACTGCCAAAATTAGTCAATTCGGTCTTGCATGGGTGTTGAGCCGACCGACCGCCGCGACTAAGGCCGAATCTTAGGGAAAGCTTGTTGGTCCCCTCGGCATAATACCGCCTACTGCACTCTGGATTTAGGGTAGGCCGATTGAATCAACTTGATAACGGCCAACCCCGCACCACACTTCGACTCACCATCTAAACAATTCGACAGTCTTTCCCAGCTCAACTACGCCGATATCTACGGAAACAAAGCAACGCTACGGACACCATCGCGACTTAACGCAATGTCTGATCAGCCCACTCATTCTCTGGGGTTCCATCCCCCATCGCCCTCAATGGCACCGGATGAGACTATTCAAGTGGCCAAGCCTTCGCACGCTATGAACCCTTACGCAGTGACCGTTGCGGCCCTGGTCACTGAACTCGGGCCCAACCGCGCAGTTACTTTTTTCCTTAAACAGACCGAGACATACCTTCGCACCGGCAAAGGGGACCAAGCAATATCATTGTTCAAAGACGTGGTAGAGGTAATGAAAGACACATTTGGGGAAAGGGATCCCTCTACTCTGAGATGCATGGCCAACCTTTTCCCGATACTGTCCAACAACGGCGACTGGAAGGAGGCGGAAGATCTAGGGGTGCAAGTTTCGGAGATGGCGCGGCAGACTTTAGGAGAAGACCATCCCCAAACGCTCCATTGCTGGCTCAACCTGGCGGCCGTGTATCAAAAGCAGGCCAATTACAGGGGCGCTGAAGACCTACAATCGCAGGCACTCGAAAAGATGCAAGAGAAGGATCCTCTAAGGCTCGCCTGTCTGGCTAGTCTGGCCTTAACATACAGACACCAAGGTCGATACAAAGAGGCCGAAACCCTGATGGAGCAGGTGTTAGACATCAAACAGAGTACACTCGATAAGGACGACCCGGATTTACTGACGTCTAATCCGATTTGGCACGGATATTTGCCGAGCAAAACCGACACGAGGAGGCAAAGACGATGTTCGCTGAGTTGATGAAGACAAGAAGGCGGGTCTTGGGACCGAAACACCCTGATACGCTTGATTCCACGGCGGATCTGGCTGTGATATACATCAACCAAGGCAGATGGGCGGACGCGGTGCAAATCTTGGAACCGATTATATCCATGATGGACCAAGAGCTCGGCACTGCTCACAGCAACACACTGTCGACCAAGGCGAACTTAGCTGTGGCTTTCGAGCATCTAGGCCGATATGAAGAAGCGGAAAAGCTCCAACTTCAACTGATGGACACAAGGAAAGAACTTTTCGACGAAGAGCATCCAACCACGCTAAGATGCATGGCTGATCTTGCGTCTACGTATGGTTCCCAAGGTCGCTATGGAGAAGCGGAACGACTCGAGCTGAGAGTGCTAGAGGCAAGAGAGAAAGTCGTTGGCGCAGACCACCCTGACACGCTCATCGCCAAGGCCAAATTAGCCCATACGTATGATCGCCAAGGCCGATATCTAGAGGCGATACAGTGCGGGGAATCGGCGGTGGACACGATGAAACGCGTCCTGGGAGAGAGGCATGCTGATACGATCTCCACTCTCGGTAACTTGGCTTCAACTTTTCACCACGTCGAACGGCACCGAGATGCAGAAGTGCTAGAGGTGCAGGTCCTGGAGGCAAATATTGAAGAACTGGGTCCAGACCATCCCGACACACTCGAATCGATGAGCAATCTTGCTTTGTCGTACACGGACACAGGCAAGTCCCAGGGAGCAAAGGAACTCGCGAAAGAGGTTTTCAAGTGGGGACAGCTTGTCTTAGGGGACAGCCATCCTTCTATGCTCAATTGGATGGCCAATCTTTCTGTGGTGTTCACAAAAGCCGGAGACTTCGATCAGGCAGAGAGGCTAGGAGAGTCGGTTTTAGACATGAGGATGAAGGCTTTAGGACACGATCACCCTCAAACTATCATCTCCATGTCCAACCTTGCTATGACACACAGAGGCCAGGGTAGAAAGGAAAAGGGAGCAGATCTGATGACTGAAGCAATCGAGAAGAGCTCCCGCCGGTTAGGGAAGGAGCATCCTTCTACACTTATCAGTTTTTACAATCTGGCTTTGATCCGCTGGGAACAAGGACAGCAGGGCAAAGCAAAAGAGATATGGACTTGGGTTCTGCCGAAGATGAAGGCTGTCTTGGGGGCGGAGTATACTTTGACTGTCCGGTGCAAAGAGTATTTAGATGAAATGGACAGGGCCGCCTGACCTTCTTGTCGGTGACTGGGGTTAGGCGAGCTGTCACAGCTGGTTGACTCACTGCCAACAATTAGTTCCTCTGGGTTTCCCCAGATATTGAGCCGACCGACCGCCACGATCGGCTTCTTGGTCTCCGCACACTGAGCGCCTGCGACATAATCAAGCGGTTAGCCAGATCTCGCCAGTTGCGCTATGGGCGTAACGCGGGCAGGCTCAATCAACCTCATCGACGGCTGAAGCTGCACCACATAGGCCATCGACTCTCCCCACACATCGTCTCTCTAGCCCGACATCGCAAGTATCCACGAAAGCAGCATCCACGCAAAGCCACCAGTGCATCTGACCACCTATGCCGGCCAAAGCATTCGTCTCACCAATGAGATGGGTCTTCCTGTTTAGATCAAGCAAATACAAAAGATTTTAGTTTCCGTTCAAGTCGAGTACTATTTCATTCCGTCACTTCTCACCGCTCTCCACCGGATGTATAGCGATGAGGTCCGGGTTGCCTCCATCGTGTAATCTACCGAACGCCTCTTTCAAATTTGCGTCTTCCAAAGATTCAAAGTTAACTCCAGCCTATTACCACAGCTTCGACAACAAGGCAACTCCATTGCTATCATTAAAAAGCAGTCGAGGCGTACCCGTACTATCTTCTATCTCCTGCCGAAACGATTCGACCGCCTGATCAAGGCTCTCTTTTCGACACTGAGTGGCACGGTTTGTCCGCAGTGCTACATCCACACCGGTTAGCTTCCTACCGAGCCGCACTCTGCCATAACAACCGCTTGTTCGTACTCACTCTGTACCATCGCCTTCGTGACAGTGCAAATCAGCAAATAAAGCACAACCCAAGATCCCTCGGATAGTGACACCACCACTTCTGCGTATCCGCCTGCGACTTTTGCACCCATACACTTTGATCCAGCTGGCTGAAGTGAGGTAAGTATCCAGCTCCTTTACCTTCCTTGGCGTTGACCATATGACTGCAGAGGAAGCAGATGCCCAGCTCTCTATACCCTGGATATCCTGGATACCATGGATACCCTGGGCCGCTTTATGTAGTGGTGTTGATGGTGTTGTTGCCTTGAGCAGCAGCAGAGAGCTATTGGGAGGCTTAGATACAGCAACAGGCCATAACCCAGTGTATTTCCAGTCACTCTTGATATTCTGAACCGTCAGCCCAGAAAGATGTGCCTCTTGATAGCACTTTATAGAGCTCCTCTTGCCTATAATAGTGGAATCACTCCACTGACTAAGGTATCCAAGCTCCTTGCGATAGGCTGACTTTACTGGGCTGAAGACGAACGGATCAAGTGGCTGAAGGACATGGAAGGTGTGTGGAGGTAAGAATAACAGATGGGCGTATTCATATAGCACTGCCACATAAATTCGGTCGTTGTATGGTTCCCATTCTCATCTAGGAAAATCAGCCTGGCCTGGTCAAACTGGCTTGGGGCAGTCTAAGGCAGGAAGACCCTTTTCAGCCACTCAACAGCAGTATCACCAGTAGTCCACCCATTCTCTGCTACTGTAAACTCTCATCCATCGTATAGGTCCAGGTCTGAGTGGAACCACTGCTGCTGGGCCGTCTTGCCCTTATACATAACAAGAGGATGGATGGTAATGCCCTCAGCTGAGATACACTCTAGGATGCATATCCAGGCTCGTGATCTAGGCTGAGTTTTCCTTACTGACTTCGTTGCCGCCCTTCCCAGCACAACCCCGTTATCACCCTTACCCTCAAGGATGCCAGTCTCATCCATATTGTATCGGTTAGCTGGTTTGATGGCTGTGATATGTGGTATCGCGAGATAATCGCACCAGTCCCTGATAACCTCAGTTGATGCCCCATTAACGCGTCTGGAATCAATGGATCGCCTTTTCCAGACGATAGATGGGTTCCTTCTTATAAGGCATTAACCCATCTCTTCCCTAGACGTTGGCTATCACCCATCGTGGAGGATACGCCGGGCTAAATCCTTGAGTTGTTGATGCGTTGGTGCGAGCCCAAGGTCAGCCTGTATGTGAATTCAGCTGGTAAGCTTGGTCTCCTAGCTAACGGAGAGCCTCTGAAAGTCGGAAAATGCGAGACCTCTAGGTTGGTTGGGTACTTTGAGACGATTCTGAATTGTTGATCAAGATATCACTGCTCTATGGTTACTAGGATTTTAAGTGAAGCGCGTCTGATATACTACTTTGTTTCAATCGGCCCGGCCCTGCTAGAGAAGCTAGAAGAGTGATCAGTTGAATACGTTGTACATGCGACGGATCCCTTGTTGGCCTAAGTATTCCCGAGGTCTCTCTACTGTTAAGACCAACACATAGATAGCAAGATGACGTATTCTTTTCGAAATGGTTTCCAGCGTCTCTGCTACTGCTCTAAGTTCCGCCATGGGCTCGTCTTTGCCCTGGGGCCCTAAACAACCCACTCCTTCCGAAAGGCCATCCGGCCGGCCATGACTGTGTCGGGGCACGCGGTCGTTTCATCCGAGTTTGCACCTCAAGCTGGCCGCAACACCATTCCCACCTGCGAGCCGGCCGATATGCATCAGAAAATTGTTAACGCGGCGCAACCCCTAACAATGTGGACGGCCAGGGGAAGAGCACATCCATCCTTGGGCAACCCGAGAAGAAACACCATCCGAGAAGGCCACGGGCGGTATACAGATGGGGGAGGCAGCTGTGCTTCCGTTTACCTAAGCTGACTAGAAGGCAAACATGCCGATTCATGTCATTCGAATAGTGTTCTTCGGTATCCTGTTCCATAGGGCATGATGATGTGAAGGCGAACTGCGGCGTAATGCCATGGGCTTTTCGTTGCAACCCAGCATTCTCATCATCGGACTCCCAAATGAACATCGCGGTGTACGGAGCCGACGCTGCTCCACGTCCCCAGAGTCTTCCTAGCCTAAGTTTCTTGCCATTTGCGATAGCCAACGCTATCTCCTTCGCCATATCCAGCTTATGGCTTTCAGCGAATGTCTCGAACTTTTGCCCTCCAAATAGAAACTCATCGACGCATTGAGCGAGTGGACTGAATCCAAGAGTCCTCAAAACTTTTACCAGCTGGACGAGTCTTCGACATTCGTCCAGTGGCAATCGCATATGCCGAGACCTCCACCGTGGAAACCATGGGAGACTCGCCGAGAATCTGCTCGTATGGATAGTCTTTCCGAGCTCCCATATGTGTCCTCTTGTCTTAATGCCGAGCGCATCGAGCTCCACATCCATGAAACGACATCCTTTGCGATAAGTGAGGTCATGTTGCAGCTCAGGAGCGGCAAACGACTGTAGGTATTGAGTTTCCAAATACGTAGAGACGGTCATCTCCGGCGCTAAGGGTAAGTCAAAGCACCCACTTTTCGGTCACCCCTGCATTTCGGTCACCCCAAAAATGATACTATCACAACCACCACTACCACTTTATTCACTTT
>JASUDE010000711.1:0-19260 GCA_034509685.1 Colletotrichum cereale | reverse complement strand
AGTTGGAGGGTATCTAGAAAATAGGGTGGCTGGGCGCGATTTTCGGGTGACCGAAATGCAGGGGTGACCGAAAAGTGGGTGCTTTGACTTACAGATAACATCTTCGTTTTCCACGGGCGTTTTCTTGGCCAGTACTGCCCGTTTGCAACTCACGTGGTAAGGTGGTTCCAAACCAGTGTAGCTAAGAACCTGCAATGTTCATATAATTGTTACTACAGGAAAATAGAGAAAAGAAGAAGGACCAAAGTAAAATTTAAACACGTTCAGTGCTCATGGCTGTCAGGCGGGATGGGAGGAGGGGAGAAGAGCAAACATCGATAGCATATAAGCGCCACCACAGGTGCAAGTACAACCAATAGTTATTGCAGAGTCGGAAGAGTCCCTGGGGGTGCATACATCCGGACCCAGCGTTATGCAGGCATTGTTGACTCGGAACCGTGCAGCCAGCAACCCCAGCATGCGACGCGCCCCTCCCCGACTGGAGCGGAAAAGGCCATCTATTCGTGAAAGTAGTAATGGCTGGCATTCTATTTCTTGTCATGCTTTTACAATTGCGAATACGAGAGACCATACGCAGATTGACCATGTGTGTCTCCTCTACATTTCCGTACATCTCAAGGCTTTCATCTGGGTATTACCATGCCTTTGTACGCCCAGTACTCTTCAGTCAGTGGCCTGTTTCTGTAGCCGAGCACCAGGGGTCCTGGATAAAATCGTTCGCAAGCAGCCGGGATTATAAGTCTGGGCAGCTGGCCCGCCCGTTGAAACAACACCACCTCGCTACCAATGCGGCAATAAGGCCTGGGGCCTGGCATTTAGCATGGTGTGGACAGATATGTCGGGTTGATGACAGCCAACTAGAGTTATAGATCATCGTCACCAATCCACAGTGCAGTTATTTTGATCTCGGTTGGCTTCCACAAGATACTTATTGCAGCATATCGGCTGGTAGCTGCTGGGTTGCGAATGCTCATATAGAATAGATATGTACACTTAACTAATGTACTGCACAATCGATACGTCCCATAATGAAATCGAAGCCGCCGAGCAAATGTCGGTCGGCTTAATCCGTGCAGAGCCAGATCCGCGCTGAAGTGACAACGCGTCTTGGCGGTGCTGAGCAGTGACGAAAGACCTAAGAAACCCCCATCGAATTAGGATTGCTTGCAGAAACAATGACGAACACGTGATGGTGAAGCGAGTGGTGGAAGTGAACCTGGCATTAGGCGCAACTTGCGAAGAGTCAAAAAGGCCCGAAGACGGCAGGGCAATGCTTGGCACTCAAGCAGATTAAGTTGTGTAAATGCTCACACAGAATGATAATGTACACTCGACTAATTACCATCGTCGTTATCTCCCCTAGAGCATTTCCGCAAGACGCCGAAAGTCTCCTTGCGTGACTGCATCAACCCACTGGGAGACACTCTTCAAATGGAACTCACCCCTGCAGCGATGGACCGCTTCGAGGAAGTCTGCCTTCAAAAAGCTATCCTCAACTCTCGACGCCCAGTCGGGATGCGTCTCCTGCAACCGTGCCGCGTAGACCTTTCTCAGCTGTGTCTGCTCGAATACCAATAAGTGATCCCAGTACAGCTCGGTCTACCCCTCATTATCCAACTCCTCGTCGTCCCCGTCACTGCCGTTACTTTCGCCTCCGAAGGGCTGTGTGTCCTTGTCTTCCGGGCTCTCGTCTGCGTATCGGTCGCGATCGGGCTCATCCTCCCTCGCTGCCCCGTTTAGAAAATGAGGCATCTGCGTAACGACCCACGAAGGCATTGTAGAGACGCACTCCCAGTCCAACACCGCAGTGATGTTTCCGTCGTCATCCACCAGGATGTTCTGTAAAGACAGGTCGTCATGCCAGAGAAAGGTCTGTTTGGGCGGGTGCTGAAGGATGGGGAAGATCTTGGGCAGCAGGGCCAGAAGCTTCTGTGAGACGTCCACACCCCTCTCAGCAAATTCCCTGTCGTGTTCGTCTTCCGCTTCTCGTAAAGTCCTCTCTTTGTTAAGGATGACGATACTTAGAAAGGAGCTCAACCAGTCATAGCTAGACCGAAACGGACCTCGAGGAACGTCGTATTCGTAGTTGTCGCCCCAAAAGAAGACAAGAGATACTAGTTTGCTCGGTGTGTCGCGGTCTTCTGATTTTTGCTGCTCTTGTTGTTGCACATTGTCTTTGGCTGTGTTGAGACGAAGGGTCCCTATACTTCGAAATCCTCTGTTTCGGCTGAGAATCTCGATCTGATAATCAGCGACTTTCTCCACGAAAGCTGTTTTCTGCGCCATGGACATGCCTCGCCATCGCTTGTAGGCCGCTACGCCCGGCATCAACTCCATCAGAATCCACTCAAACCCGATCTCGTTGTTGGTGGAGTCGTCAAAGGCGAACACGTGAGGAACTGGGGTGCTGGTCCAGCGTCGAAGCCAACGTAGAGTCGACACCTCACCGCGAGTCTTATCGCCAGGATCTACCGGGAGAGACACGCGCATGATCAGCTTCTTGCTATCGTGTTGGACAAGATACAGCTTGTTGAATGCGCCCGCTGCGTAGAATGAGACGTCACAGCTGGCAGTGTCCTCAATGCTCAGCTGTTGGCAGCAGACCTTTGCTATGGCCGTCACTGATGGTTCTCGTGTCCAACAGGGCTCCAGTTCGAGGCCGCCATCCTCCCAGGCCAGTCCGTCTCGGCTCAGCCTTGGCATCTCGACAATATTCTCATGCGGTTGTTCAAGAAATCAATTGTGGTGTCAATGGACAGGTCGAGGCGTTTTCTCAGCTTATCAGTGTTCTGCCGGTTTCTTCAGCGTGCAACGTTGGTGAGTGACACTGAGAAGGGCAATCAATCCCGGTGGTTGGGAAACCTCTCTGGCAGAACATGTCACTTCGCCAATCGGATAAGCCTCGGTTGTGCAAAGTTGCGTGGTGGTGTAAGTAAAATGCGGCAAACCAAAAGGAGCTCACCTGGCTGGTATTTACAACTGATGTGGGCGCATGGGAAGACTTTATTGCCTCAGTCTTCAGGAGCAAGAATCCGTGATATCTTAATTCAACGGCTTTATAAAAAGAGCACCTGTGGAGATGATATTGGTTGAATAAGCTGATAGAGATCTACGGCAGCCTGGACTCACTGGTCCAAAATTCAATTGGCACCCCCTAACGCTGAACCTCTCTCTACCCGCGTCAGCGGCCAAGCGCAACAACCATCGATACGCAACCTCACACTGTGTCACTTGAATACAGCACAAGGGTATTTTACTTCTAGATTTGATTACAATATAAACAGCTATGTTGAAACGGTAAACAAATGCTTATATTAACTTTATATTAGACTTAAATATGAAAAACTATTATTTTCTAAATTTTTCAAACTTAGAAATAGCTATATATATAGACTACCTTTGTAGTATAGAAACAGTATATACAATGACAATGATGTACCCTCCCCCAAGACGCCCGGCAATGTTTCGGGAACCAAAGCCCCCTCTAGTTTTGAAAAGGTTACCAGCCCAGGATGTTGAACCAGCTCCTGTGGGGATCTTCCGCGGCGCCATCAAAGACCTTTTGGCGGACGGCATCGCTCTGTGGGTTCCTGTACCTGGCGAAGAAGCGGTCCATGATCTGGGAGTTGGTCTTGAGCTGGGACGGCGGACACTGTGGAACGGTCGTGTTAGTGGGTTGTCAGACTCCTTGCATAGTGGGTCAAGGACCTACCGATGCCAACAGTGATGGGGGCAGGGAACCCCCCCTCCCTTTTGCTGCTTTGTGTTGTTTTTAGTACATACAGGAAGGATGTCTACAACAAACTTACATAGAAAGAGGCAACCAGTTACACATAACAATTAATATAACAGGGATAACTAACAATCGTACTTTAATAAAAACCTCTTGTGCTTTAACAATACCGGGCTTGCCGTCGGTAAGGCCGTATTGTAACGTAGTGCAAATGAAAAATTTAAGCATTGCTTGCATTAAGCAAGAGCTTAAATACTCCGTACAAACCCAACTATATTTCTTATAATACAGCTACCTGTGTGTGCCATAAACTTTCTGACTTAGGTTTGAAGATATTATTGCCAAATTTAAAGCCAGTGTATGCTAGGCACGAGCAGTATTTTAAGCCAGGAGGAACTCTTTGTATACCTAATAAAGTGCCCTTCAATACTATAAATACAGCTAAGTTCCTACAATAAAGATCCTTTTGTTGCTACATCAAGCAGTACTTCTTGCTTAGGCATCATTCGTTTAATCACTACTATTCCCTCATTTACTATTATTTAATTATTATTATTGATTACACCCGAAATCATGCATCAAACTCAGATCATCTCTACTGCGTCAGTTTTGGCTTCATTTGCCATAGGTGCGCTGGCATCAAGGCGTATTATGCCCTGCGACATTCCGGATGTACCCCTTAGTACCGACCCCGACCACTCTTTCTACACTTTTCAATTGGATCCATCAGTCCAGGCCTTGGCTGAGTCTGTGGGCAGCAACACGGTTCAAGTTATCCAAGTCTGCGATCACGACGGTGGGTTGACTGGTAAGTGTTTACTTATTACTATTTACCTTCCTCTCCCTATTGCTAACATGCCCTTCCTAGATCCGTGGACTTACAACCAGGGGTTTGCTCTACTGGATAAATCCGGACCGCATAACCCGTATACAGTCCAGGTAGATCGATGTGATAGGGGCACCAATCGTCAACCCGTTGGATACAAGATTAGGATTTGCCCAGGCTCTGCTGACGGGACTTCATGCCGGAACTGGAAGAAGGACCCGTGGATACCTATTATCTGTGGGTCGCGTCAGGAGTCCACCATTGGGGCTGTGAGGAGTGTATGCCCAGTGGCGCAGACAAGAGCTGTTGACGTAACAGACACAGTTCCTTGGGTCTGCAGGCAATGCAAGGGCCGAACTTGTACCTTGTAATGTAAAAGCCTAGACCCCTTACAACTAATGGGCCTTAATTATCTATATCCTGTCTAGGTAGATTTATATAAAAAGGCATACTTCTCTGTATATATATACTGTGATAATATGAAGGATAAGCAGACATAATTTACTTACTGACGTTTGCGGCAACGCCGCGACTTGGTGCACCCCGTGACTGGATGGGACTCGCTGTACGTCAACCGCGCCATGATGTTGCTTATCGTCGGACTGGACCAAAGTGAGAGCGATGCCGTCCTGAACTACCTCTTCAGTGTCTACGAGGGCAACGTTGACATCCAGTGCCGCCTGCGGTGGATCCTAGGCACCTTAGCCATCTGGGACACCTGGTAGGTCTCCCTCGTTGAGGGAGTGCGAAGAGTTGTGAGCTGACAGCTGACGGCCGGAGCAGAGTTACCATGCACAGCTCGGCGTGGATTAAGAAGGGAGGGGAAGCGACACGATACTCATGTCTCGAGTCTCGCGAAGACTTCATTCTTCGACCTCAATGTCATCATTAGATGCTGGGCTCTGGGGCTTACCGACCTATAAGAGTACTAGAGTGACGTGTCCTTGTCTAACTTGAAGAGGTTATAGTTTGGGATGATGAAAGGGTGGCACAATGATATTCAACCCTTACACCTCTTGAAACCACGTATTTCTGAACTGGAAACATCGACCTATAGTTACTTGCTACAGTCGCTACCTTTTGTGTTAATGTTACCACCATTCTTAAGGAGTATCTCTATAATCTCAGAGCTTCCTGTCATTGAAGCAGCATGTAATGCGTTGTTATAGTAGCCTCCTTGCGCATTAACATTAGCACCACTCTCCAGGGGCAGCTTTACAGCTCTTAAGCTTCCTCCATACGAAGCAGCCTGTAATGCGCTGTGAAAGTCACCCCCATATGCATGAACATCAACACCATGCCTAAGTAACAGCTCTATAACCTTGAATTGCCCTCGATGTGAAGCAGCCTGTAGTGCGTGGTAATAGCAGCCGCCTTGTGCGTTAACGTCGGCGCCTTCTTTAAGGAGCCACCTTACAGTGCCTAGGTGCCCTTTATATGAAGCAGCTTGTAGTGCGTTGCCGTACTTGCCGCCTTGTTTGTTAACGTCGGCGCCTTTTCCAAGGAGCAACCTTACAGTATCCAGATGCCCTTTACATGAAGCAGCTTGTAGTGCGTTGCCATACTTGCCGCCTTGTTTGTTGATGTCAGTGCCCTCTAGCATGGCTCTCACCAGGTTCGGCAGCTGGATAACTACCAACATGTAGGTGAGTGATAAGCCTGCTTTTTGTCCTGATTTTAACTCTCTTTCATAGGGCCATTCCACAGAGGAACAAGTGGCAAGAAATAGCTTCAACCACGGAAACCAGCGATCAATCTCTCGTAACCAATCCTGGATACGACTTCTCCAAGAGATGTCAGAAGGATATTTCTCACACCCTATCCCTTCCACCCCCCTTCTTATTGTGGTGTCATTCGACAATCCTCTATCCGCATGTTTTAAGATGTGACTTGCTGCATATGTCAAGAAGGGGTCTTTGTTGCGAGACCTTGAAAGCAGCTTCTTATCTCTTGATATGGTAGCTGCCTCATTGACACTGGACCAGCAGCGAGCCCAGAGTCGGCCGTGAATGGTCGTAAAAGGCTCAGGACCTAGCGTTGGGTCCAATATCCGTAGCCTCTTGTATCGAAATAGAAAATCCCTCACCGACAAGTGGATGAATTGGACAGATTCGAGTTCTCCTTTCCGTATCTCAATGAGGCCTTTCGAAGAGTTGGTAATCCGTCGCTGTATTATGTCGCTTATAGTGGGGGCCACTCTTACTACAGCGGCAAAGAGTTCTTAAGGCGTAAGCGGACGCAGGCTAAGGAGCACCCATTGGAACACGCTGAGGGTCTCGAATGCATTTGAGACGTCCTTGCTTAGAATGGCGGAGAACATTTCCTCGAGATCAGCCGGGACTTCTTCCAAAGTCCTCTGCATCGCTTCAACCTGGCCCTCATCGTACGCCTTGTTGAGCAGGGACACAACAATAACAATCCATAAGAAGATGCCGTTGGCTCTTTCTCGAATCTCGGCTGCCATTTTAACATCGCTTACTTTTAGTCTTTCGTTCATGTATATGGAGATGTCTGCGTCGTGGTTCATGCTCTTTTCGACTGTCAACCCAACAACCTTGCCTATTGTGATGCTGGGGTAATGACGGCTCGAGAGGCATATTTTCAGGCGAGTCTTGGCCTGAGAGGCGTAGATACTCAAAGACTCGAGGAATTTGACGACATTGCGGACATCGGACTCGTTGCATTCGTCTAGTGCGTCAACAAGAAGAAGAATTGGCTTCGGCAGGGACTGCATGACGGCCCATCGTATGAACTCTTGTAGTTCTGATTGGCGCCATTGCCAATATTTTTCCTGGCTTGCCGTAACATAATAGGGTTTAAAATGCGTTTACATCTCATCGTCAGCTTAGAGTAGCTGATAGACAATCGATCGCAGCATGCCTAGGGGCGTCTTCTCAAGCGTCTCGCCTCGGGCATTTAAGAAGTACGTTATCAGGAGGTATTCGCTGCTACTGGGTTTCTGAAAATGGTGGAACGCGTGCTTCATCAACGTCGACTTGCCGGCGCCCGGCTTGCCCTTGATTCAGAACACACCATCGTGGACTTGTAGATAGGCGGGGTTCATCCACTGTCGAAACTCGAGTGTGTCGAACAACCAGTCGCAAGTGTCTGGGTGGGCATGGACGATATCATGCCGACGAGCGTTGATCTCCCGGAAACCCAGCGAAGTGAGACAGTCTATCGTCCATCAGTTAGTGGTCAGGATCATAGCAATCTTTAAGGGACAAAGCAACACTCACCTTTCTTTTCGTATTGAAGTCTTTGCGGCGCATCTGTAATTGGCATTATATTATTTGATCTGGATGGTTTGATAGGAGGCTAAACTCACCAAGTTGCCCCTGGAAGGTGATGTTGGTATGGCCCGAGAACTGGTTTCCGAAAAGGCCGTTGTGTGCCTCGGTCGACCCAAATGATTGCGAAAGTGTTGTGTGTTCGGTCATATTATAGGCAGTATGCCATCATCTATCAGCGTCCAAAACTCGGACGACAACCAGCGAGGGCCGTGGCAAACGCCTCAAGAAAGGGGAAAGTCCGCCAGTATGGTAAAGTGTTGAAGCAGTAAAATAATGTGAGTGGGAAGTAAGCGCTTCCCTTGAGATGCGGGGTGAAAATTGTTTTGCCTGCACGTGGACGCCACACGGTTGTCGCCTGGATCCAACGCGGAATGGATCTATCTCACATGTATCTGACCCCTCAGTGATGCCAGAATGTATCCGGCAAGAATAGATGTATCTGTCGCCTACGTTGTTGTACCTATCGAGTGCAGGTTCACTGAGCTGTCGTGTTCCACTGGCTGCATTGCCGCTCATCATGCCGAGCCTTTGCTTAGACGAAAAGTCGTACATTACCCAATCTCAGCCACTCATCAGATATTGATGCTATAAACACTCTTTGGTTTGTGCCTTGAAAAATGCAGGAGAGGGGAAGCTAGTGTCTCAGCCACTCCCAATACAGTCTGGTCCGATGCAGTCTATCCTGCCCCAAACCCATCACGATAGCGACGAGAGCCGCCTGTTCGCTGCCTGGTGCCTAGGCAATCCGTGTTTACTGCCTCGCGTTTCATGGTATGGTCTTGGCAGATGCAACGACCACAGCTTGTCAACCTGTGATAAAGCCTGATGAGGCTTTCACCAGGCCGACGACGCCTTGGGATGCCTCCCTCACCGCACCGCCACCTGTGCCATGTTCGTGACTACGCCTTGCGGTATGCCTTTCCCATGGGATTGATGACGATATATATCCTTCAACTAGCTAGTCAAGAGATAGATAGCTAGCAAATTTCCAGTACTCACATATCTTTAAATAACGATTGCAGATTGCAAACAAGGCCGCAAATCGATTGAGACAATGAGATTGGTTTCGGCCGACGAGTTTACCATCGGCTGGGTCTGCGCCCTGCCGATCGAGCTGGCCGCCGCAGCCGAGATGATGGACGAAGAATTCGGTGAACTCCCCTCTTGCGCAACCGACTCCAACATCTACACCTTGGGCCGAATCGGCACCCACAACGTCGTCGCAGCCTGTCTGCCAGCCGGCCAGATGGGCACAAACCAGGCGGCCACCGTCGCAAGCCAGATGAAGTCGAGCTTCCCCTCGTTGAGGTTTGGCATCCTCGTCGGCATCGGGGGCGGGGTCCCGCGCCTCGACGACCATAACGACGTCGACGTCCGCCTCGGGGACGTCGTGATCAGCCAGCCATCAGGACAACATGGCGGCGTCGTCCAGTACGACTTCGGCAAGACGGGGGCGGATGGCGGGCTCACGCGTACGGGTAGTCTGAATGCGCCTCCCCGGATCCTTCTCAACGCCCTGGCCAAGCTACGATCGAACGATATCCGTGGTAAAACCCTGATTACGGAGCACCTGGCCAAGTACGCCGGCAACCCAAGGTTCAGATCCCCTGGCCCGGATCAAGACACGCTCTACAGGGCCTCGTCGACGCATGTTCCGGGGCCGACATGTTCAAACTGCCGTCAAGAGGATGCATTCCTCCGGGTAGCACGCGAAAACACCGACCCTGCCCTCTTCTTCGGCACCATCGCGTCCGGCAACCAGGTCATGAAGGATGCGGAGACACGGGATCGGTACAGTTGGGAACTGGGAGGCATCCTGTGCTTCGAGATGGAAGCGGCTGGGTTGATGAACAACTTCCCGTGCCTCGTTGTCCGCGGCATCTGCGACTATGCCGATGCGCACAAGAACAAGAAGTGGCAGCCCTATGCCGCCGCCACAGCCGCCGCATGCGCGAAAGAGCTGCTTTTGATCGTGCCGCCGCTCGCGCAGGTTGCTCGCGATCGGCAGAGTTCCTCATCCGGGGATCCATTGGCTCCACAACCGGCGCAGCGACCTAGGATAGAGCACTCAGGCGCAACGTTCAATGGCCCCGTCAGAGGCCGAAATGTCCTTGCAGGTAACAGGATGGATGGGAACACCAATGTGACTTTTTCATAGCCATCGGAATGCTGTGGCCGAGAATCCCCGAGCCCGTGGGGGCAGGCGGGTCAGCTCATGTCAACGGTCCTCCAACAACAAAGAAAAGGCAATTTGAGAATAAAGGAAAGATTACAGGGACGTATAGAAGTCAGAAACCAAGGTAGACAGTCTGAATTATTGAGACTATTTTTTGAGTAGGGTTACAAACAGGTAATATAGGCCTAACCTGTTGTATCTTATTAGGCAGTTACAAATTTGTAGTGTAGGCAGTTACTCTAGCTACATATTTGATAAGAAGCTTTGAAAAGCAAATAGTAAAAAGATAAGAACTATGAGAAGATTAGCTTAAGAAACTTATTTTAGTAGTACTGAGCTGTTACTTAGAAAGACCTCTACCGGCTTGTAATGTATCCTTCTCTAATATACGTATAGAACGGTTGTAAGCACATCAGAGTAGGCTGCCTCCTTCTATTAACAGCTTATAATTATGAGGTTATCTAGTAGAGTACTGGAACTATAAGACAGAACTATAAGCATCTATTATAGCTACCTTATATACACTACAATAGTCCGCCTTAATGATTAAGCTTTAGTATTTAAGTAAACCCTTTCAGGAGAACTTCCTGCCTATCTTTGAGAGATCCTTTGCATAAATACTTTCATAAGTCCTTTTAGGAGGCATATAGGGCTCTATCAAATCTGCAGCCGTCACGCCATAGTAATAAGGAGCCTCTGGCGGTCCTGCTCCCGTGTAAGACGACCGTATCCCAGGTAATACATATTTTCTCGTAAAGTCATCCGATTCTCTTGGAAATTCTTCGTACTCAAGCGATCGGTATATGGGACGCTTACTTGTTGGGGAGCCGTTTTCATTAGACGGGTCTCCTGGAAAGTGATTCGGTTCTTGTCGGGGTCCCTCGGAGTTCACCACTACCATGATAGGGAGCTCATCTGGTGGGTAACCCCCCCTTCAGTAGCAGCTTGTCGCTTTCATGCGCCCGAGCTTCTCGAGTCAAACTTTTGTATCTTTCCTTCCACATGTCTCGTATCCTTGCTTCTCTCGCCCACCGCTGGGACTCTTCTTCACTCGGTGCACTCGGCTGGGGACTTCCAGTCATGGTCATCTCAATTTTGTCGACCCGAGCTGGAGTGAGTACTCTTTCAGGCGGCTTCTCTGGGAATTGATCATGATCGTTGCTTGTAAGGTACAACCACTTTTCATAATCTTCTCCGGACAAATAGTGGCTTGGAGACTTCGGAATGGATGACTTAATCACTTTTCCGGCTAGGGGAGGGCTTAGTGGACTCATCGACGAGTGATGGGAACTCGGCTTTGCTGGCGGTGGTTTCGGAGT
Source organism: Colletotrichum cereale (assembly GCA_034509685.1). Lineage (NCBI taxonomy): Eukaryota > Fungi > Ascomycota > Sordariomycetes > Glomerellales > Glomerellaceae > Colletotrichum > Colletotrichum cereale. The sequence continues at coordinate 7,913 of JASUDE010000711.1, read as the reverse complement.
AAGATGGTCGCTCACATCGAGCTCGTCTGTGTCTGAAGAATGGCCAGAAAAGTCCTCATCCGGGACTTCTGACCTGGGTTCCGCGCGTCTCCAAGAGGGTACCACGTGTCGAAGCTGTTTGTGGCTTACTCGATGTTCTGCCGTTGTGTTCTGACCAGCACCGAAGTCTCCGTTGGGCCTGTAAACATACGAAGCGCTCCTGTAAGCGGGTCCGTTCTCCCGGTTGATTGCCGTATTCTGCTTTCCCCTCTCACTCTTGTCGGTAAGGTTGGGCCTCCACACCTCTTCTCCATGCAAACGGTCAAGAAAGAAAGGTCGCCCATCATGGGCCATTTTCAGAAAAGTATGTCTGGAAGCTGTGGCGGGAAATTCATGAGGCCTTGGCCTGAGATAGCTTTCTACATCAAGTGGTTTGCCGGCCTCAATCTGGGGCGGAAATGTGCCGTTCATGTTGGTGCGTCTGTCGTACTGCAAAGACCACGCGCTGAAGCCGTCCGGTACCGCCTTTTTGTAACATTCTTGACAGATATTACTGGTCTTGAGCCTACTGATTGGGTGCCTGAACGGTCCATATTCAGGACCGTAGAATCTTTGGACATCCGGTGGGTAATCGTTAGTTGGGTTGTAGTATCTTGCTTCCTGAACAGCAGTCTCGGAGAAGAAGCCAAGGTTCTTTGGAATGTCTAGAACTTCTGCTGCTTTCAGGCGAGGAGACGGGCATCCGCATCTACCATCGCTGTCCACGAGAGTATTGAGGTACTCCGCAGTGCCAGGGTAATGACCGTACGGACCGGCAGGCCACATATTACCATCGTTTGCCGACATGCTTGACGAGGGTGGTATGTAGTTTGAGATGGTCGATGAGCCTGCCAACGAAAACGAGCCAAAGACGGTGGCTGATGGGAAACAGAGGAGAATGGAGGGTGCAAGGTTACGTTTATAAAGAACTGGTACCTGTGGGAACTTTGTTCCAGATTAGTGTCACAAGATCATCGAGTACATCATCCCTTGGTGTTGGTGTATCTTGCTACATGTACTCAACCAGGCTGCGTCTGGATACCACCTACATTGATGCTCCTATTAACAACATACCCGGTTTGAGGTGGCGGTGCATGCTGCACCTTGCTCATCTGTGGCAAGACTGGGCTAGCCCAGGCCATTGACGTAGTGGGTCAGCACCCACCCAGAGGTTGAGCTGCGTTTTCGATGAGGAAGAATATCTCTTGTGACTCACCACTGTTGTTGTCATCCCAAACTCGCAGATGGATGCTAAAGTCTACAGCTACATATGATATCAGATTAACCACCTGCCAGTCAATGCCCGAGGTTACATATTCACAGGTTGTCAAAAAAACATCAAGAATACAAGAGACAGACAGCAGAGTTGGACAAGATACACCGAGTCCCTGCTAGGGAGACGCGTTACGTCTACCGGCGTGGGATTGTGCCTGGCCTAGTTAACTGCAGCGGACCCATCGCTGCAGTCTGCGAGCATTAGGGGTAAGCTGGAGGCAGGCTGGGCCTTGGCGCATCCTTCTTCAGACAAAGACGGCCATCAACTCGCCGATCGTTGGTGTCAAACCACACAGAGTCCATGACAGAGTCATTGCGAAACTCTTCTAGTGAATACGGCTGTGAGAATGGACCTGTGATGTGCGCAGCTTGGAATGAGGCGCCGAGTGGATTCTTGATGCGAGAAAGACCCCAGCGGCTAACGGCTGATGGGACAGGCATAGTTGTGAAACGACATAAGCTCGCCGGCATCGAGCCCGGAAGAAGAGCCTGATTAGCTTAAGCTCCTCCCCTTCTCATCTCTCGAAGTGGAAGGAGGCTCGCAGCCTCGTTGAGATTGTTCATGGGAACCTTGCGCGCCTACAATTCCTGGCTTGACTTGGCTGAGTGAGTCTTTACCAAGTCGCCTGTTTGCTGATACGACCTCTGGCTATAAAATACGCCCATTTGGACGTAGACAACCAGATAACTCTGATCATCTTCATCGAAATCTTTCTTTCGACCTGCTTTCCCCTCATCTGAACGCCTTCCGGTACCTTGTTCTCATACTCTTCTATCCTTGCACCAAGTTCAATACTTCTACTCCGTCACCAAAACCATGTCAGACGAAACTGGTACCAATGGCGTCGCCACTGTTGGCTTGGGCCGACCCTCCGCTTCCACTTTAGAATCCTATCTCAACTTGGTCACTCATCAAGCCCATTGCTACCACAGCCTTAGATCATCTGCCTCGCTCAATCACCTCAAAAACGCCCGCAACTCCCGAATTCACTTCAAGACGTCGGATGAAACTGTTCCACCCCTCGAAACCTCCTCGGAATGCCACAATCTCACCAATCTCGCTCCCAAACCAGACGGAAATGACGAGAATTCGCTACTGACGGCCTGGGAAGACCCCCCAGGTGAGAACTTGAGGGAAGATCTCGATTCGGTTTGGGACCAGTTCCGTCTTCAGGGCGACTGCCCCAACGAAACATGCCAGAAGCATGCCCGCAAGATGATGAACACGGTGGCTCGTTGTCAAGACTGCAAACCCGAAGATATGACTTGTGCCTTCGAGACGTTCAGGTCCAATGCTATCGCGGCAATGTCCTGCCAGCTTGCGCTGTGTCCGGATCCATACAACAAAAAGTTCCAGGTCGAAGGCGGGATGGACCAATTCATGGAGATGTGCAACGAACTCGTCGAGACCACAGCTATTCTTGTCCATACTCACATTTCCACCTTTGTTGCTGCTTGCGTTCAAGTCCTGCCCAAGCACACCAACAACGAACTGGGTGAAATCAAAGATCAACCCCGATTGGAATCTTGCGTGCGCAGCGCGATCGACATCATCTACTGGATGGCCAATATTCAGTACGAGAAGGGAATTGGGGTGAAGGGGTTCGGCAGCTGGCAGTCCAGAGTCGTTGCCTCTGCGAGTTCGAAGGAACATATTTGGAAGGCATATCGCGAAGCCCACGACCTAAAAGTCTGCGAACATCGGGTTTGGACTTTGATCGAAGTCAGCGACCGAAAGAGGGACGATCTGCCCGACGTTGTTTCCACTTTGAAAGTGTTCGACGACATCATTGAGGAGGTCGAGGAGGGGAAGAAGACGTGCGTGAGGCAGAACATGCGATGGCTCCACGACACTCAACGATGCAGTTTGCTGGAAGATTCGGAACCCGGTTCTCCATCGCAAGAATGTCTTCACGAGGAAGACGAGACTTGCCCTCATCTCAAACATTACCTTTGCAGCCCAAGCAAATGCCAGATGAGTACCATGGACAGCACAGGGGTGACGCCGTTGCACAGGTCTGAGGACTGCAAGTGTACATGGCCTCCACCTTCTGAAGACGAGGGCGCAGAATGCACCTGTGAATACGAAGAAAGAAAACTAACCGGAACCCGAACAAAATTCTGGGATAAGATGACTTCGCCTGCTGTTGAAGGCGGCTTGCCTACCGCATGGAAGTTCCCAGACATTCCAGGGGAGGCCCCTACTGAGCTGGTCGGCAAAGAAGACACGTATGTAGCCCTCTCCCATGTGTGGGCGGACGGCACTGGTAAGATACCGACGAAATGCATGTTCGAGTTTTTCCAAGGTTATGCCGAAGGCTGCAAAGGCATCTGGTGGGATGCGATGTCGGTTCCTAGGAACGAGAAGAGAGCAAAAGCTTTGGCTTCTATGCACCTGAACTACAAACGAGCAACGTACACCATTGTTCACGACAGAGGCATCCTTAACATCTCGTGGAGTAAGGACAAGCCCGAAGATCTTTGTCTCGCTCTAGTACTATCCACCTGGTTTACACGCGCATGGACTGCGCTGGAGCTCGCCGTCTCCAAGAGCATCAAAGTCTTGGTCAAGAATCCCGATGACCCCAAGGGTGACCCCTTGCTGTTGGATCTTGACGACGACATTCTCGCATTTGGCCCCGAGTGCGTTTCCCGCGCACATTGGATTGCGAAAGCCTGGATTCGACGTCTTCGCGAGTCTGTGGATGACATTGGCGACATTACGGCCATCCTCTCTCGCCGCACCAGCAGCTTCGGCCGAGATCAAGTTGTTGTTGCGGCACTCTTGGCAGATGTCGCCAACCTGGATATATCTGCCTCGGAGGCCGAGATGATCGAAATGACGCTTCAGTATCTTCCCAAGATTCCCTACGAAGGCCTGATGCATGGGCAGCCGACCATGAAAGAGAGAGGAGGCTTCTCCTGGTCGCCATGTACCATTGCTGATATGCAAACGGGCATACCTGCCGACCTGGAGAGCCGTGCATCCTCCGATTACTTTGGAATGCTGGACGTCGGCCACGATGGCTCTGTCAGGGGTCTGTGGAAAGTTGCTTTATTAATCGACGAGGACACACCGAAACATGTCAAGGCTGTCGGAAACATCCTTTCGCTAGGCATTAGGGTGGATTCGGCTTTGTCGAATCCGCGCGTTCTTCTGCTGTTACAGCCGCCACGCCCTTCAAGCAATCACGCCCTACTAGTTCAAGCGCAGGGACTCAACGACGAACGCTCACAGATCGAGTGTGCTTATGTTGGGCTTGTTTCCTATGACACTGACAAAGTCCAATTCGATCAAACCCGTCTGATCAGTATCGGAAGGCCGAGTCGAAAGTTCGATCCGACTAAGCCGCATTATATTAGCGCCAAAACGCTGTTTGAGAACGCTGCGAACCCTTCAGATCCCTCAACCGAGACTATTGAAAATCCGGAAATTGATGCGCCGACCGAATCTGAGGAGAACGAGATGTCTTCGGTAGACCAAGCAGTTGCACAGAATTCGGAGGGCGCGTTGCGACATCTACTCCGACAGAGTGGGTGGGACTTTAGAGAACCCCCGAGAAACAAAAAGGAGCTGTTCACGCAGCCGTGGAAGCCCATCAAGATCGAGAGCATCGAACCTTTGACCTTTGACAGGATCCATGGCTACATTACGTACGGACGCCTTCTTCTGGAAATGAATGCTGACCAGCTGTCTCTGGCGCAACGTATCCTAAACTCAGCCAAGAGGTTGTTCCGCGAGCTTGACAATGTCATAAGCGGGGGAATTGGGGAGGATGAGAAACAGATCAAGTCGGAGAGGGACCTCCTACTGGCAGCATTCTTTCGTTTCGCAGGAGATCTGTCCAGTAAGATTGCGAACGAATCCAAGAAAGACGCAGACCTGATAAGTGCGAAGACGTACTACCGGAAGCTTTTGGATGTAACAGACAGGGCTGGAAAGTCAAGTCAGATCTCGAACCGCCAATCCGGTCAGTCGGCGGAGTCGGACAGCTATCTCACCCCATCCCAACACGAGGTCAAAAGGCGGAAGGAGTTAAAGCTTCACGGTTACACCTGCATGACCCTTCTGCACTTGCAATGTGGAGAAGATAAACAGTCGGCAGACATGTTCTTCGAAGCACTCAAGCACTTCACAAAAGGTCTACCGTCGAAGGTGAATGTCGATCAGTTCAAATCCGTCATTCTTGAGGTACTAGGACAGGAGCCAGCTGAACGGGATGTGTTATACGAGGGAAAGAAAAGAGTCCACTCAGTAGCGCAATGTGTTTCCACTGCTCAGAAGGCACTGATGGCGTTTGAAACAATCTTCCGTCGGGACCATCTATTAGTCGACCTCGCCAACCTGTTCGTTGGGAGATTCCTGATTCTCTTGGAGAATGCTATTAGGAACGTACCAGACGGCGAAACAAGATACAACCTGGCTCGCTTTTCAACCAGACGGGCAGCAGACTATCTGGGCGAAGCGTCGCAGGGGTTCGATAAGCACTCCGTGGCGGAAGAACACAGAGTGCGCGTCCTTGCAAGGGTCGGTTCTGGTGGCGGGGACGAGAAACCTGTGACAGAGCAAGAAGCTGATACGGTGCAAGAGACTGAAGAGGAAGCTGGTAGCGGAGAAAATATTGACGGGAAGGGTGATGAGGAGGAAGAATTCAATCAGGGGGGCGATATCGATGAACAATGATAGAGAAGCTTTGTTATTTGTAGCACATTTGAGACGTTAGACCTGTTGATTCAAGGTAACATTATAACCATGGTTCAATGAGTATATCCATTTGCTGAGTTGACGGGTTGGTTGAGATAGTTGGTTGTTGGGCTGCTCTAGATATGACAGCGCTGGAATAACGAGCGGGGAAGCTTGATTTACTAAGGGTGACAGGCCCTCTTGGTCACGCATTCTCGTGTAAAGAGTATATATGGAGGCCTGCGTATCAACGTAAGCGCGCGGCACATGGTTGAACCAATGATACCTGCCCAAATATCACAGCATTCTGCATGTATTGTTGGCGCGGCTGGTCCGCAGCTGGGCTTACTCGCTCATCTGCTGACTTTATTTGGAGGCTGAGGGTGGCAATCTAGGGTGCCCTAGTGGCTGGCAAGGCAGTTTTGTTGCATCGTCGTCAGGCCTCCGCCTCTGGCTTATGTCCTCATGCCTCACGAGCGATCTTGGGCTGCCATCAATCGCTTTTATCGGGCAGAGCCGCGATTCTCATATAATCAACTCTGTGCGCATCTTCGATTACTGCTTCTCTGTATGGGCCGCCCACGGATCAACTCACGTCACCGAATATTTGCACCGGCTCTCCAACTTGTCATGCTGTCCCACGCGAGGGAGGCAATGGCAGCGGCTTTAGGGGCCAACAGCTGGCTCCGCGAACTCCTGGGAATCCTGCCGCTGTCTGCACTCCTCGAGTTCATCGACGTGGACGCCAAGCTGCATGTCGTTCAGCTGGTGGGCACCATCCCTCTCTGGAACTGGCCCATTACGCCCTCCTGCGGCCGGGTTCTCCTGAACAAGGACGAGCCCCGGCAGGAAACCAAGTACAGCGCAGTCCCACCTTGTCATCTGGACAACCATGGCAACAGCATGCACTGGATGGCCATGGACGGCCGGTATGGAGATCACTTTGTCGTCCCAAGCTCGGAAACGATGCGACTCTGTCTCTCAACTTGCACTAGTAGACAAATCAACAACGACCACCATAGCATGGGGGTCGACGCCAACGCAAGGTTCCAGCAGTTGGAACTTGTCAGGGTTACTCGGCCCGAAACGCGGCGATCCCATCCTGGTTCCCGTGGCCTGTGTGCCAGGGTCCTGGGTCCTTGGCGAGACTTCACCTTTCGCTATATCGTCGTCTCGGTTCTTGGCTGGCTGCTGATGACCTGCAACATCACTGCAGCCTTTCTTCTGGGCTACCAGACTGGGGCCATCTTCCTCATCTGCGTCTGCGTTAAGCGGAACATTCGTTTGCTTCCTCCACGGCAACAGACCCAGGAGCTTTCTGCGCAACGACCCTTCAAACTTCCCTCGTATCGTCATCACCTCAGAACACGCAAACTCGACAGACTGGAAAGTCTTTTACGGAGACAGCAGGCTCCTGAACTCTCTGCTGAACTTGCCTCTCCACGCTGAATCTTCGCCTCATCCTCGACGTATCCAGGCTCTCCGGATCCTGTTGCGGCTCTCTATCCTCGCGCAATGGGCATGTGCGCTGGCGGCGTCTGTGCTTAAAGACTGGAATGCCCTCTTTATCTCACTGTGGATCATCTTTTGCGTTGTCTCTCAAACCTATTTGATCCCCCCCAGTGTCGCTGCGAAAAACTGGATGCGGTCCCAGGCCGCCATCAAAATGGAGCGATGCCACGTCACGTTGAGCTCCAGACGGGCTCTCCTCAGCACTCTGTTGGCCCTAAACCCGGATATTCTAGATCCAAAAGCGCCAACCTCGACCGCGTGTATTGACCCAATCTTGAAGCAAGGGCCGGAGCGCGACCAGTGGGAGGAAGCACTGAAGAGGGCCCTGGCGCAAACGGGGATCATGGAGAAGTCTGGGGCTGATGACGCGAGAGGCGAACCGACAAGGAATCCAGGCCATCATTGACCGAGCCCTCGACTGGGA
>JASUDE010000710.1:0-18762 GCA_034509685.1 Colletotrichum cereale | reverse complement strand
TACGTTCCGCAGGGCCTCGTGGAGCAGTGGGCCCAGTGGACGAATGCGGCGCCGTTATCTAAGGAGGGCCCTAGGGCCAGAACGTCTAGAGTGTATCCTCTATATTAGCTATAGTAAGACTTCCTTCTTACTAAAGATACATTTTCTTAGTTCTCTAACGTCAGCTAAGCTTACAGTTTTCCTCCTAAAAGACCCTATTCTCAGCCTCCTTTAAAGCATATTAATACATAACCCCTACTCAAGTATTCTCCGTCGGAACGCGTCGAGATACGGCCGTCCGTGTACAACCATTGGCCGAACCCATTCATCGTCCCACTCCATGCCCCCCTGCTTGACTAGGAAATCTCGACGCGTTCCCTAGGCCTCTAATTGGCCAACAATATCAGATACACCCCACTTGCTGCTTCAGTGTCTCCAACTTCAAATGAAATCTCGACGCGTTCCTAAACCTCTTCTCCTAACTGCGTATTGCCTTACAAAGGAAAGCAAGTTGATGACTTTAACTACAGCAAGCCGTTTCTAATCTTCTCAAATAAGAACATCAATTACGCACTACTCCCACACAGCTACATGGCTCTCTTGTGTCCCCCTCCGTCCCAGCCCATGACGCCGCACAGCTTGACGGACAAGCAGCGCCAGCGCCTTGAAGCCCTGCAACTTTACTTGAACGAGCCTGAACCGGTCCTCATCTGCCGGCCTTGCGGTTACGCATTGAAGCCGTTCGGGGAGCGCGTAAGCCGCCACCTGGCTGAGAAACACGACGTGCCGAAGACGCAACGCCGTGGGCTGAGCGCGCTGGTGAAGTCCCTGCAGCTTGGGGACCCGAACGACGTCGCTCCCCGTCCCGACGGCCTCCCGCCGCACGAAGCACTAACGGCCACCCGCGGCCATGCCTGCCGTCACTGCAGCTATCGGACGGCAAGCGATGACCTGGTCTGCCGCCACCTCTCTAAGGCACACGGCATCAAGGACTTGCGGAAGGCGGACGGCTGGCAACGGGACCAGATCCACAGCGGTGTCCTACTCCAGAGCTGGTCACAGAATGGTGCGCGGGGCTACTGGATAGCCCAGTCCACCACGACAGGGTCGCTGCCGCCCTGCGAGACAGGTACGCCTGGTGCTGACGACGCGCCCGCTGCCCAACAGGCCCTGCTTGCCGCGGCGCATGATGCGGAACGAGCTCACCTCGCCAGCGGTCTCCGCGCCACCGCCACCGCCGCCGCTACGGGCCCTGTCGATAGGGCGTTCCAAACAGGCTGGATGCGTCGCACCGGCTGGGATCTTATGTTCGACGGTGCCCGCCGCGACTTCCTCGTGCAGATGTCGGAGCTGCCGGCCTTCAGCCCGGACGCCCGGGACGCCGAGGACGACATGCCCTATGTAAGCACCCCAGAGGACGAAGCCCGGTTACAACGTATCATGTCGGCCGTGGACGGCGTCTTCGACCGTTGCGAGGATACGATACGGTCTATGGACGTCTCCATGCGCTGCTGGCTCCGCAGCTCAGAGCCCTACCGGCCGTACAAGGCCCCATTCGAGCTGGTCAGCCGGCAGGCCACCACATACAAGTACCGCCGCCTGGTGAAAAGGCTTCTGTGCTTCTGTGCTTCTGTGTGCGGCTGTGGCGTCTTCCCCTAGGGACGCGGCTGTCGCAGTGCCGGAGATCCCTCACCATCGCTCAATCGCGCGCGCTTGAGGCATTATGGTCGGACGAAATCTGGGACACCTTTTGCCCGGATGACGCTACGGCTGCTGATCCTACCGAGACCAGCACTACCTCAGCTTATAGACATGTACCAGATGCAGACAGCTGCCGTGTGTTGCGTACGACAACAAGGACGAGGGCAAGGGGGATACCATCTGCTCAAGCCCCTAGCTTCCCAGCAGGTGGTCATAACAGAGCTGGGATCTCACATAGCTCATTTAGAGATCTCAGTGATGGTGACAGTTATGGAAGTGCGACTGAGACTGATGATGACGGTGATTTTGAAGACCTCCTCAGTGAAGGCTTAGAAGGTTTGGAGGATTGTGACTATAAGGATACAAATGCCAGCAACCATACAAACGCCACAGAAGGCAGCTTAACTAACGCAGTAGCTAGCCCCCTATTCCTATCAGGTTAGTCTGATAGTAGCGCTACTCCTAGTCTTTATCTAATTTGTGTCTGTAGATCGGAGTCTGGTAGGGGATTACTTCTCAACTGCTCTTGAGGACCTTACGCTGCGCCTGCTATACTTCCTCATGACGGAGGAGTTTGAGGATGGCTAGTCTAAGTCAACCCTCCTGGTCTACTTCAGCGGAGTCCTTGGCATCACGTCTGACGGGTCCGGGTTCCGGCGCCCTGGGAACTACACAGCAAACCTGTCAGCATTCATCTACTGCGCCCGCTTGGTCGTCATCGAGGTGTTGCTCCCCCGGACCAGCCACGACTATGTTGGGTACCCGGCGAGGCCACGCCACGGACAGCTCGACATACTCAACCGGGTCCGCCGAGAGACGATGTGCCTAGCGTCGCAAGCGCCGCTTGGGGAGTTCCTGAGCCTCCGCGCGTACGGACGGACACTGTCCACTGCAGACGGGCCCAGCTTCCGCTTCGACTGGAGCGACGACGGCCAAACGATCTCCTGGGACGACGGCCGGCTATCCTTGCAGCAGTTCCGGTCTCTTGCGCATGATATGGTCCGGCATACGGCCTCCGCCGTCGACCGGTCGATGTATAGCTGGCAACCGGTCTTTGATCTATCTAAGACCAAGGATCGGATGGCAAACACATACCAAGGCTATTCAATCGTTTCGGAGCCGGCAAACGGCCTTCAGGAGGCCTACTTAGACCTCTCACAGCAGACCTGTCTCTCTAGTATCGATGGCCTCTTGTCTGAAGAAGGCTGGCTACTACGCCGGGTGCAATGCTACATTGATGATAGCGAGGCGCTGCTGTCTGCGCTCTTTGCCTTGATCCACCTCACCAGCGGACAAGCTGCACGTGGATCCGAGCTGGCAAGCATCGAACACCGAAACAGGACCTCCACGCCGCGCGGCGTCAACGTGTACTCCGGAGCACTCGTCCTTATCACAAGGCATCATAAAACCCGACACAGGACAAATAACGAGTTCCATGTGGCAAAGTTCCTCCCAGACGTTGTAGGATGACTTCTGTATCTCTATCTCGTCTACATCAGGCCTTTCACAAGCATGCTCGAAAGAGTACGTCTCTGCACGCCCGACACGCCGGGGTCCTCATCTTGTTCGCCTCCCGGTTGCGCCCAGAAACACCATGGTCGACCGACAAACTCTCGAAGGAGCTGGTGAGAGCTAGCACGAAGTTCACGGGACAGTCTATCAACACTCGGACGTACCGTCAGCTGTCTATTGCCATCACCGAACGGCATGTTAAGCAGATCCATACCCTACTTATCCTAAGGATGATTGGTCACGTGCCCAACCACTGCTGGCCCAACCGCTGCTATTTGAGCATTCCAAGAATCCCCAAGGGATAGATAGATCTTGCACAATACACACTCGATTATCCCATCGATTCTACTGCGTAGTATTCGACAAAAGGGCATACTATTATGCCGAACTCACGGAATTTAATGGTTCTTAAAGAGAAGCTAGTTAATCAGGGTTGGGCATGTTTATCATCCGGTTCTTCTGTCGATTATGTCATCTCCCCCTCGACTCCGAGAACATGCACGGAACGATGTGGACCCTCCGGTAAGCCCGGTGAGCTCGTCAATTCGGTCAGTCACCGATGGACCTTTGTTCTTCCGTTTCGGCGTACAAATGACGATGTAGACTACAGATAACAATCAGAAAAAAAAAAACCCATGCAGCACCATAGCCACCACCTGTTACCACTCTCTCTCCCTCCCCCGTCAAGCCATGCATGGCTACGGGAAGGGGACTCGGCTTAATTAGATGCTGCACCCCAAGTTGAGTGCACGTGTGGGACCCTCAGCGGTGATGTGGATGGCGGCACAGAAGCCTTGGTCGGGAAGATCCAGTGAAGGCCAACGCTAGTGGCGAGCACACGCGGCGGCGTCAACACATTCAGTCCGTCTGGGCTGGTATCGGTCAGTACTTGTATATTCTTGAGGTCCCATTATCAATAGCTGCCAATCCTAGTGTCGGATAACTCGGTATTGACCTTCCTCATCCCCAGGATCAGTGTACCTGGTATCTCTCGGTCGACATGAGAGTGGTTGAATGTAGGGGCCAGGCGGGCGACGTATTCGCGTCGAAGGCCATGCTTGGTGCGCCCTTGATGGCCTCCAGCGATGCACAACTGTATCATCCTCGATCTCTACCACCGTTGAGTCGGCGACAAGCGTAGGCTTTTGTTGAGATACCCTTTGTGTTGCATCGCAGGCTTTGCGTTCGGCGCGAGGAGATGCTCCATGTTCCAGTAGCCTGATCGCCTTGGCAATGGGGCCGCCGGGTTGTTGTCTTTGTTATACTTTCGCCTTTGCAAAAGTAAAAGTTCACGAGAGAATGGTGCTCATGAACCACGGCCAGTACACCTCGGCCGACCACCATGCCAGGTACTGTATGGTCCGGATAACCTTGTAGGTTCCAACAAGCGACTGCGTAGATCCGATGGGCTGCTTCTCCCACAACGTCTGCGAGAGTCGGTTAGTCAGTGCATGGTCGACAGGACCGGGGAAGGGGGACATACCGTTCGCTGGCCCTCTCTGGTAGATGCGACAAAATACCAGTCGGCCCCCGACACGACCAGGCCCGGGAGGAACTCTAGGCCGTCGAGGGTGGCACCCTTCTTGGAGGCGATACGGTCGAGGTAGGCCCAGTGGGCGGCTTGCCAAATGCCGATCTGCAGCACGGCTTGCTCTAGGCCATCGCTCCTCTTAGTCTCGATGGTCACGGAGATGGGCTTGTTGCGTAGAAAGTGATATGGCGTGGAGTTGACGGCGTCAGAGGGGAACTTTTGGCGGAGTTCCTTGATGCGCTGCGAGAGGTGCGTGTCCTGGACGACCTCGGTATCAATGTACATGGCAAAGTCAATCATCTTGGAAGGGCCTCCGTTGTGGAGCAGATGGTGCGTGCGGGCGGTGGTCCTGGATGGACGGGGGAAAAAGTCAGCAACGGCAGGTTAGGCAAGCGAGGAGGAGGGACATGGGGCTTACGCAACGGTGAAGTTGACGAGACCGCTGTCGACGTCTTCGAGATCTGGCCGGAGGGCGAGGCGTAGCAGATGGGCGTGGACCTCGGTGTTCCACATGGGCTCCGACGCGCGCTGGCTGGCGAACTTGGACGAGTTCCTGACCGCCGTGCGTAGCGACCGGACAGGAGGAATTGGACCGTATCGTTGGGGTTCGGAGGTGTCTTCGAAGAAGGTGAGGCTCGATATGTCCCTTGCCTCTGGGCCACGGATGGTAGCGGCTTCGGTCTGTGTCGGGTGGAAAAGCAGGCAAAGGGTTAGCGACGGAAGCGGCAGGATGGGGCTGTTGTCCCTACCGATGTGGCAGGTGATGGATGGGACGGGATGGGGGCAACGCACCTTGTGGGACAAGGGGATGATACGTCGGTCTTTGTAAAAGTCGTAGATAGTGTCCCGGACCTCTGCTAGAGCGGGAGGGAGGTGAATACTTTCGGACACGTCGGCATCGGAGAAGAACTTGAATTCTATCTGCATGGGTTCTTTGAGTTCCAGGGCGTTCAACAGCTTAGTCGGGGACCTGTTGGATCGGCCCGAGGCGGATGAGCCCGTGGCGCTCGTGCTTCCAGTGCGCGAGACCGAGTCTTGTGGTGCGAGGGGGGGGTTCGAGACGGAGGACGAGGCACGGGGTGTGTGGTCACTGTCGGGGAGGGGACGAGGTCTCTTCCGTGGGGTCTCTTCCTGGCTCATGACGGCGGCGGGTCGGAGGGGTGCTAGGTCGCGGTCTGTCGTCGACACTGGGGGCGTGAGGATGGTCCGGCTGCTTTCCTTTCTGGTGTTATGCGAAATGTAGAAGTCGAGGTCGGGGACGGCGATGGTCTCTTCGGACGCGGGGCGTTTGAGACCTCGACGAGGGTGTTTCGGGTCGTGGTCGCGATTGCTGGGACCGAGGGCGGGGACGAAGACGACGTCGGCGCTGGCGGGGTTGGTATTGGGATCGATGAGGTTGTCGTCAGTCGTTGCGCCGAGCCATTTCCAGATGCACTCGCTCTTCGACATGCCGGTAGCGCGCGGGTGCGGAAAGCGTGGAAGCTCGTGGGGCGGCGGCGGTTTTCAACGGGAGCAGTTGCGAGCGATTCTTGCTGAGGTGTGATGTTTATGGCAGGGGACGGAGGTCGGGCAAAGACGCACAGTGGTTCCCGCTAAGCTCATCCGTTGCGCGCCGTCTCGGTTGCCTTGGAAACACAGAACTTAAGAAGGGACGTTGCCGATTGGCAGGAACGCGTCTAGTGGGCTGGATAGGCGCTAATTTGTGGCTCAGTCGAGCTAAATGAGTTGATGATGTGGCTCAGGTGGAGCCTTGGAAAGATGCGTTCCCCGACACTCAGCAGCCGTACGTACCCACGGCTTTTCCAAAAACGCCATTATACTTTCCCAAAAACCCATCTACATTACAATTACACACACCAATTACTCAGCGCATTGTATTCTGTGGTTGCTATGGAAAATCACAATACTAATTTTGACTTATGCCTTAAATGCCGAACTGGTAATAAGGCAACAGTGCACGATTGCTCGCCTACCTCCTCAGCGGTACCTATTTACAACCAAAGAATCCCTTCATCGGACAAATGCCGGTAAAATACCGGGAAACTTTGGAAATACTGTTGTCGCTCTCACTCCTCTCGCAACATTATCCTGGAGGTGAGGATCCAATTGGAGGTGGAAGAGATGCCTAACATAGAAATTGTAATTTAGACCGTGAGAAGAACATGAGAAGGGTGCTGACGTTATTAAGGAGATCCTCAAAGAAGGGAAGAAGAAGAATGTCTTTGATTAGAAGCTGAAGGCCGTGAGAATCGCATAGAGAGGAGTTGACGTGTGAGAGCTCTGGGAATCTCCCTAGCAAGTCGTGTACAGAGCGCATCGTGTTTTCGGTATCTGTACAGATAGAATTGATTCTGGAGAGATCACCGCCGCACAGTTGTTGCATTTCTCCCCATATCAGCTTCACCCAATTCTCCGCCGTGTGCTGTTCGTCTCCCGTGTCAAGCGTTTTCCAGTAGAATGCTGGGCCGTCTGGTAGTTGTACCGAGATATTGACGATTCTGTGCCCCGAGACATTATCGGAAGCGTTAAATATGATGTTGAGCCATTCTGAGCTGGTAATGCGTTTGGAAACCTCGTTATGGAGTTCCTGATAGAAGTCGGGAAGAGTTCTCGTGATGGCGGCGCGGCTAGGAGGCTTCCAGCCAGGCTTAATGCGAGTGAAGAAATAACGCCAACGGCGGCTCTCGAAGAGGCTGAAGGGCCGACCGCCAGCGATTACAGCAGCAGCGGCATCATAGGCGTAACTGTGACTCTCGTCCTGCGAGATATGCTGGATTCCGACCTCAGTTATCTTCTTTTGTATAGCTTCAGAACAGGAGGGAAGATAGCCAGCGTTATCTTGAGCTCGACGCTCTTGTCGCTGCTTGGCTTGCCATTTCTCACACGCAGCGAAATGCTCTTTCGGCCTCTCAACAGAGGTCGCCGCAAAATCCTTCTGGCAGTGACGGCATCTGTATCGCTTGCTTTTCTTGGAATTAAGGCGGCCGATGTCGATAAATTGTCGCCAAACGAAGGCAGCGTTAGCTTGGGTGGGCGCCATCTTGTTGGCGATGCCTTCAATTGAGAGAGAATGGCAGAGTGTGTTGAGCTGCTCAGCCAACAGAGATTTTGTACAGCCCGCCCTGTATTTGTACAATACGACCCATAAATTCCCCTTTTAGGAGTATTGTGGATCCAGCTGTACGTACGCAGTACGTGTACGTACTTTTTCTTCCTGTACGTACGTACGTACAACACGGTTGTAACCCACCCACCCCACTTATGAATATCCCCCACATCTGAACAGCCTAAAAATCCCGCATCCTCCAACATACCCCTTTTTTCAAACTATCACAACAATTGCCATTTCTTACCAAACAACGCCATCTTTTCACGATACCTTCTTTATCACACTATGAAGCAATATACCGAGTTTGAGCTCCAACGGGCACTTCAAGATGTGGCGGCTGGGCATACTATCAGCCAGGCTGCTCGCACCTGGGGCATCCCATATGCCACACTTCACCATCGGCTTCACGGCACTCAATCGCGGAATGCTGCATTCATTAATATGCAGCGTTTATCCCAGTCTCAAGAGGGTAATCTGGCTGCTTACATATCCATCCAAGCTGCCCTAGGCAGTGCCCTCACCCATCAGCAAGTGAAGGGACTGGCTGAGCGTATGATAGGCAATACCCAGCAACCTCTAGGAAGGAAGTGGATAGGCCGATTCCTGCGGCGAAATCCATCTATCCAAACCCAGCGATGCCGGGCGATGGATTCTAGGCGATATAAAGCACACTCTGCTGACGTTATCCAAGCCTGGTTCCATCGTTTGGATAGTATCCCTACTATCCAGGGTATCCATCCATCTAACCGCTGGAATATGGATGAGACTGGCATCCTTAAGGGCAAGGGAAGTAATGGGCTAGTGTTGGGCTCTGCGGCATCGCGATATATCCAGAAAAAGCAGCCTGGATCCAGGGCATGGATATCGCTGATAGAGTGTGTGTCAGCAACTGGGACTTCCCTGCCACCCTTAGTTATATATAAGGGAAAGTCAGTCCAGGCCCAGTGGTTCCCATCAGACCTATCTAGATACGATGGTTGGCACTTTACATACTCGGATAATGGCTGGACGACTGACCAGACTGCCCTTGAATGGCTGGAGAAGGTCTTCATCCCAGGGACTATACCCAGCCAGCCAGATAAGGCCAGACTGCTGGTTCTAGATGCCCATCACAGCCATATAACGATAGACTTTATGTGGCGATGCTTCCAGCATTGTATCTATCTGTTATTTCTGCCGCCACATACCTCTGCTATCCTCCAGCCTCTAGATGTATCAGTCTTTGGCCCATTAAAGCAGGCATATCGCAAGGGCGTTGGATGTATGGATGACTGGATAAGTGACTCAACTGTCACTGGCAAGAGGGCATTTCTAGAGTGCTATTTCAACGCACGCAAGGCAGCAATAACGATCCAGAATATCAAAAGTGGCTGGAAGTGGGCTGGGTTATGGCCAGTCTCTATACGGCACCCTCTATCTAACTCCCTGGTATCTAAGGCATCATCCAGCAGCCAGCAGAAGGACCAAGATAGCAGCCAGCAGTGGAATAAGGCCGCCTCTGTTATCCCATGGTCAACTCCTCATCGATCTGCAGATCTACGGCATCAATTACATCAGTTGAACCAGCTGGGTAAGGATGAGTTGGATACCCATACTCTTCGTCACCTATCTAGAAAGGTGCAAAAGGGGTATGATGAGCAGGCATCTAGACTGGCTATTCTAGAGCAACAATGCAAGGCATTACAGGCCCAGTTAGATAACCAGCATAAAGGCAAGAGGAAGAAAGTCCCTCTATCGCCTAACAGCACGTTCGCAAGGATAGAGCATATCTATCGGGCGAAAAACCCAGCTGGCGATACAACGGATAGTCCAGACGAATCCGGCGTATCCGAATTATCCAGCGAAGCAGAAAGTTGTATATGGGTGGGTGGGAAAGGGAGTGAAATCAGTGGTAATAGTGGTGGTGATGGTGGCGATGTTGGGTGTTCAGAAGTGGGGGATATTCATAAGTAGGGTGGGTGGGTTATTGCAAAAATGCCTCATACAACTTGTTAATAGCCTATTTTCATAGTAGTCCGTTTACGGCTATAAAGCGCTAGAAATGCTGTTATGCGGTATCATTGTCTGCTTTAGAGATTCTCATTTTGGCATCTAATTATTGCAGGGCTGGCCTGCATCCGCCGCACGCACTAGCCATCGGATTGTCAGCAACGTGCGTTTCGCGGTGGGCTCTATCAGGGATGACCTAGAATACGGAATAGGGCCATGCCGCACGCACTGGCCATCGGATTGTCAGCAACGTGTGTGATCCTGGCTGCGATGTCTAGGAAGGCCTCATACTGGCCCAGCCCGCTACAATGGTGGTAATGGTGGAGGACTTACTCAGCACTCAGTGGGACAGGAAAAATGGCCGGGTGTGTGAGATTGGCCTAGTCAAATTGAATGAATGGGTCTGGAGTAACAATTTGATTTGACACTACGGATATTTGAATGCCTAAAAACATGGGACTTTCAAGCGTTCCAGTCACCTGCTATCAATCAGCGGCTGTGGATCCGGATCTTGGCCAACGTCGAGTAGGACTTCCGTTACTCAGCGAATTTAGAAACTATTAACCTAATTGGTGTAACTCTCCTGTGCCCTTTATGTCGCTATGTACGATCCTTCAACCGTGGGGTTATGGGTAGGTGCTTCAGCTAGTCACAGCGAATGTACCCATCCTGGGCGACAAGCTGCAATTACGGCCTGGACCAAAATACTAACAAAGTCTCGATTAAGAAAAATTACTTGTCGAGGAGCTTGATGTTTATTAGATATAAATACTACTGGAAACCCCGAGCATTCTCGACTTCTTTGCATGCTCATCATTCTCAAACACCTGTTCAGCTATCGCAGGAATATCATCCGCTCTCGTGACAGCTTTCTTGCACCTCCTCAACATGCGCGTCCTCGCTTACATCCCCGCCCTCCTGGCCCTCAGCGGTGCCGTGGCCGCCGCTCCCATGACCACCGAGACGTGGCCACCCGCGATGACGGGCCCCTTGCCCAGCGAGGCGGAGCTCAAGGCGATCTTAGCGAAGGGCCTTGATGTAACCACAATGCCGATCCCCGCCTCCGAGATCCTCGTGCCCGGCGTCGCAGACGACATCTTCGCCCAGTCGCCGTCTCGCAATGCCAACAACTCACTACTATCCAAGCGTCTCTACGACCGTGGCGGTTGCTACGAGTGGGACTGGTGGGTTGATGGCAACGCGCGCCAGGGCTACTACAATGACTTTCAGTATGCCAAGGCTGTCTTTCAGAGCATGAACCAATATGAACCGATTTGGGTCGGCCGTAAGTTTCTTCTACATCTCCTACATTAAACTATCTATAGCAGCTGACGACTGTTTGAATACAACAGCTATGCAGTATTGGAACTGGGAGTGGTATTCGTTCAAGCTTTCGATCCGCAACCAGGACCAGTGCAATTGGGGCTCCTTTACGCTAGAGGATCTCCTGGATATGATGGATGATCTCTGGTACTTCTACTGCAACAATCGTGGCCAGGGCTGGGGCTATATGTCTCGTTACCCCGAACTCGTGGCCAATGTTTACTACGAGCCCTTCGGCTTGCCCGGCTTCGTGCCCCAGTGCAACCACACAGGGCTAAAGAAGTTGGTTAAGGCTAAGAGGGAGGTAATAGAGACGGCTGAGTAGAGAAGTTGTTGCGATGCCTCCAGTCCACAGTGTTGTAGACCTGTGACGGAACAGGTCCCTATATGCGTTGGTCAAGTATGTTGTTCTCTGTTATGGTTCTCTGTTTGTTTCCTTATTCCTCTGCTTACTCGGCTGGAAGTCCCTTTGAATAGGCACATCTTCTAGCTGATCCTTGTACCTAGATTCCTTTCCTTCAGTATGTTAGATTTACTTCGTTACGATCGACAGTCTTACAATTTAAGGCACCATTCGTTACAAGACCGATTCATGATACCTTCATTCATCTGGGTATTTAGATCCTAGCGTAACATTTCCTTAGCATAGTTAGTCTTAGAGGCAGAGGTCACTTACAGACACAATTCCTGCGCCCTATGCTTACCACAGTTATAAGCCTAGCTCTAACTGCATCACTCCGTGACCAACCTTTTCCATCGACCCTTCACTGGCAGGGCACCTTGAGCCTGTATTCATCATACAGGCCACTTTTATCACACGCGGTCTCGTGCTCACATTTCTGGGACAACACCAGACCATGGACGGTGTTGGGCAAGGGCAGATCATCAACCTCTTTTCAAAAGCGTGTCGTAATGGGCCGTTCACCACCGAAGAAGTCTCAATTGGGAATATGTCCTGTCACATCCCTTTGCTTGAAGACTACCAGCGTGGTCCCGAGATTGACGCAATGGTCATCGCGCATCCAAAAGAGCCTCGAGCAGCAGCCGAAAAGTGTAGCTGGGCCTACTTCGACTTCCTATCCAGCTCTCTGTTGGCTCTGAAGTCCTTGGCGGCAGAATCGGTCAGCTCGGGTTATATTACAACTGATGACGCTCTTACTGCATTAGCCTGTCCGCCTCCCGCACCCGCACATCACGTCTATCTCCCGAGGAGAAGCTCAAGTCCTCTCGGGCTGTGAGTGTGAGGGGCTATCTTGGCGTCCCTCAGACCTTCCCTGGAATTCTTCACACCATGACGACCAACTTTTCAACCCTACAGAGCCTTGTCGATAGGCCTCTGGGGCTAGTGCCATCCCAGCTACGGTCGGCAGTGGACCTGAAGCATTGTGTTACAGTGCGAGGGCGATCGCGACCGTCCTCGGCCATTCTCCTGACAAGAGTAGTTTTTCCTTCACCGGGACACGCGGACGTGACAAGGATATTATGTTGAGTTCCTGGGCGAACCTTAACTTGTACATGCAAGATTTTGGACTGGGTCTTGGTACTGTATCTGTTAGGAGACCGCAATTCACACTTGTAGTGGGGCTTGCGTATCTGCTGCCCAAGTCACGAGAAGGCGCTGTCGCGCTGGCGATATGCTTGAGGGATGAAGATATGGAAAGACTCAAGACAGATGTAATTTTCAAAAAGTATTCAAGTGTCACTATTGACGCTTCATCGGTGACGCTTGTCCCCTGACCATCCTTCTCGGCATTACAACAACCATACTCAAACAACAAATGGACCAATTCTCTCCAATTTTTTGCTGCGGAGCTTGGTATTTTTACCAGTGCCAATCGCGTGGCAGCACACCCGTTGTGACCGTTTGAGACGCAACCAACGCCACCAACATATGCAGCATTGGACGCCCTTTTGCATAACGTCCAATGTGAGCGCGCTACCCAAGGTGGAATATTCTTCTTCGCTACATGATAGGTTAGTCCTTCCAGGAGGGACCCGTTAATTCACCATTGAAGTTCAAAGTCCAGCGCCAGTACCCACAACCACCGTAGCACCAACCTCATCCCCGTCCTGTGCTGCGGCTAAGGACGCCTATCTAAATGGAACAATCCTGACACTGAGCGAAAAGATCAAAGAAATTGGAGGATTCTATAAAGGTGCCTGCGGTTCTACATACGATCCGTAACTCACTTTCTCTTTGTTAATCATACTGCCATCGAAATCCGAGGCTCAACTCCCCATCGGCTCTTTAAGCTTTCTAGAAGGACAACGTCATCAGTAACAAGCATGTCTCGAATGTAGGATAAGGGTACCAGTGATCTGACTAAAACTTACGAGCAGGATGTGTATTATAACCACAACTTCGTGGAATTGCGGTCACGTTAAGAAACGCGAGACAACCTCCACCTGCAGCAACCCGAGCAGCTGTGTGAAACACTACAGCGAAGTGGATGTTTCAGGAAACTGTAGTGATGCGAGGTGCAACACCCCGCCATCCTCGTAGAATAGTCTGAGGAGATTGCTGCTACAGACTTAAGGATTCTCTCGTTGGTGGATGGGAGCGCAATTGGCAAAAGAGTTCTAGTCGGTGTCGTGCGCAATTATCCCATCGGGTGCGGATGGACAGCGTTTTTGCTAAGGGCCTGGGCTAGGGAAGGAAGAAGGGCACTTGAGTAAGACTGCAACTGCAGAAAAGATGCAAGGCATTCACTAATGGCTTCGCTTCAGCTATATTGATTACTATGGAGTTACGTTTGACCACCTCGTTTCTCCCAACGACCAAAACCCAGAGGTTCTCGTGATCAATATCATCGAAGTTGATAATGATGGGGGAAATGCAGACGGAGGGATATACGCAAATGAGGTTCTTCTATTCTCAGTAAACCCAAGCGATTATACAGGGAGGAAGATACTTACAGTACCTAGATGTTGTCAGCATAAGAAAGGCACCCAGGATCGTAGTCTAATAAATAGTATGGTAGCTGAGCGGAGTAATTAGATGACGTCTTAAGAGTAATATGATTTTTCCAGGGTTAGTCTTATCCTGTCAATAAGCTGTTTTAGGCTTTCGACCCGGATTTATTGTCAGCTGTCTACCTGTAACCGATTATGCATTAAAGGGAGACCAGCGATTTTGATTGATGGAATCATCGGTCGCGATTGTTGTGGTCACTGGCGCAGTGAACCAAATTGGCCTGTATTTCCCTGTAGATCAATGGTCACCTGATACGCGCAACCGGAGTATAAGCATAGACTGGCTGAAAACGCATGGGAATCAATCGAACAAGGGGAGCGAAGAGTCGCATCGAAGTATCGGCAGCAGGGAGAGCAGAAGACATGTGATCACCTCAACAGAATGGGTGTCGTGCCTTTCTGAGGGCGTTGATCCGAATACGCCTCGCGTGTCGGCGTGACTGGGCCGAGGACGGTCGTTGAGTCAGTTGAGGAGAGCCAGCTGATGATGTCGGCGAACGAAGCACTCTTTACGCCGCAGATCGGTTCGATGACTGCGTGCGATGCGCAAGGTGATGGCTCGTTGATTTGCTGATCCTCGAATGTACTTGGCCCCAACAGCTCTCTGCAAAGAGTCTGCGGCCAAGGTAATCGTGCAATCATTTCATGTGGATAAATGACAGACAACCAGGATCATCAGCCAAGAAAAATGGCGGGTAGGAAACCCGAGCAAATGCCGATAATGTCCAACCAGCGCGTAGGCCTGTTCTACGATAACTGGCACCAGCGCAAGACGAGTCGTCGAAGCGGCTGCCGAACAGCGTGTCGGACACGCTGGGTAGCTTTAACATCTTTGCTGCACAAAACGCACTCGAGCAAGGTTTGAAATTCACAACCTCGTGTACGGCTCTAACCGAGCTAGCTGGGAAGACGACATCGACTACTGCTACGAGCATGAGGCCGAGGCCAACTGCGATTATGCATGGGACCGCCCGTCCGTGGATCTCGCAAGAGAGGTTCGTTCTTTTTGGCACGGACAAGTTCGTGACGCCGCTGTCGGCCGGATTGAAGCCGGCACCGACGGAAAATCTATAATATACGCCCGCACTGATCATCGCCAGCCAGCTGGTAGCATTGCCAAATGCGGAATGTTCTTGTCATTTGGAAGAAGCGCCAATTTTGAGCATAGTGTAATTCACCTGCGTTGGAATACTTAATAAGCAACGCTGATTGGGTGGGGTGTGTGTTGGCAAAAGTGGGACCGTAGGCATTGGAGACCTCCAAGAATGCCCGTTGCTGTCAGAAGCGGGAGTGTTGAGCACGGGGCTATGCGAGAGCGCTCTGGGGACCGATTGCTATCGCAGGTATGACGGCCGTAATAGTGGAGCCGCCTTGATGAACGGCTCGGAGATGATCACTATCCGAAGTCCCCAGTGCTGACCGACCTGAATACTAAGAGCGGCTGTCTGGCCAAGCGTTTCCTGGTCCGGGTCGGACTATGAAGAGAGCGCTTCTACGCACCGTGATAGATGGGGTAAAACTAGCTTCGGAATTGTAATGTGGTGAATGGATCGTGGTGACTCAGAGGATCAGGTCTAGACACAAGACGCAGCGCGAAAAAAGGACGCCAACCTGGCACAAGGTCCAATCGCAAGTCGCGACAGGGCGGGCTGCCGTAAGGACTAGCTGACCAACTCGGCCGTGCTATGTCAGGCCTTCTTTCCCTGTTCATTGGGTCAGACGAAGCGTCCGTCAGACGAGCCCCCGTTACGTCCTGCACTTGGTCCCTTGATCTTACATCCGGCCAAAGGCACTTTCGCCCGTTACAAACGGTATCGTTAGGGAACAACGGAGTCGCACATGTGTCGCGCCTCGCCTTGACCCATTAGTCCGCACGGAAGCGCCTGCGACAGAGTCCCGCGTCGTTACCTGCTTACTTCAATTGCTTGGATGCAGCAGCTAATTAGTAGACTTGCCAGCACGAAACACCAAAACCAATGCCAAACTTCTGCATGTGCCCGAACTTTGGTATTTTCTACCCTTGTAGAACCTCACACATTTTCGCCTTCATCTTGGCGATCTGAGTCGTGACATTCTCACGCACATACTCTCTCAACAACAGCCCAGTCAGATTCCCTTCACCCCCTTTGTCCATATACTCGCCAACCAAGTCACTCACATGTCCTTTCACCAAGTCGCCCAAATGCACCATCATCCAGTCGCCCATGTGCTCTTCCAACATGTTGCTCAATTTGTCTCTCACCAAGTCCTCCAATTCGTCCGAGATATTTGGCATTTGCGCCTCAAGCTTGTCGCGAAAATCTTCCAGCTCACCAATGTAAACGTTAAAGTTCTCCAAGTCCTCCTTGGCCAGACCTTGTCGATGCTCCAGATTGTCACAAATATCCTCCACCTTACTATAACGTCCCTCGAGGTCCGCATTCTGCCTCCGCAGTTTTTCGACTTCACCTTGCAGTTGCTTGATCTGATGTTCTTGCCGTATCTGCTCGTTCTGTTGTTCCTGCCGTAGCTGCTCCATCTGTTGTTCTTGCTGTTCAAGCCGACGCGTCAAGTTACGTAGCATCATATTACTATCGTTGCCCGCATTGTCAAATTCAGGTCTTGGCTTTGCTCCAAGGCGTCGAGCGTTTCTCGTCGAAGCCGTCTTGGGTATCGTGGTAAATGAACCCTGTGAAAGCACTCTTTTGGAACTTGGGTGCAGGAGAACGTCCTCATTCCCATATTGTCGTACGCGTTTGGAAGCAACCGGCACATTGCGCGACTGTTCGGTCTCGCTGTACTCCGGCGGTGCACAATCAACAAGGGAGCTTTCGACGAACTTGCCCGCATCATCTGAGATCGCCCTGGGTTTCTCCTCCTCGTTGATGAATTCACCGTACAGCGGGGGTGGGCCCTGATGACGCGGGACAATGTCGAAGTCCACCGTCGTGGCACATGAATCGGTCTCTGGCCGAGAGCTACCATCATAAACCCCGGTGGCGAGCACTTTGCCACCCTTGCCACGGTACAACCTCTGCAGATCCACCGCACGTTGATATGAGCGAAACTCTTCTTGTGTCAACACCGAAGAACGCTCAACAGCCTCGACGCAAGCTTTGAGCAGCTGCTTCGACAGTTGGTTGGCCGGGAGGTATAGGGAGAACGACGAAGAGGCCGCAACCGACACGACGAGGGCAAAGGTATGCCGAGCCGGACTGACGAGAGCCTCGTAGTCAGGGGAATCATTCGGCACAATAAAGCTGCACACAAATACCACTGCGTAGCCGGAACCGAAGGCGAGTTAGGTCGCCCTTGCCGCCCAGTCGCCGACGCACGTTGTCTAAGTGCGGCGGGCTTCCGTTCCTTTTTTTGCACGGCTCAAAACGCAGCGAATCGAGATGGTCGGGTGTGATTTGAAGGTAGATAAGAGTGTCGTTATGATCGCCATCTTTGACAGTGACGGCGAGACGGAAACAGACTGTTTCTGGCGACAGATACGCGCTGCTGAATTTGAATATCTGGTCGATGAATTCGTGCTGTCGTCCGTCTTGGTCTTCACGCACCGCAAAGACGTCGACTGGCGGTACTCGCAAATTCATGCTGTATGACATGTTGCGTTCGCTTGCAGTCAATCTCCTAGACGTCCACGCATAGAAAGTAGCTGACAGGAATCAAGTGGGTGGGTACTTACCGTGGTCATAGCATTATGCTTCCTTGCTATTTGACTCAGTCCTTCACAGGTCGCGGTAGACAAGACGGGTCCTGGCGTGATCTCGATCCTACTCGAGGTGCATTGGGGGCTCTTGTACGAGTAGTAGAATGACCAGGGCGACGGGCGACAGATCCAAGCCAGACGCTATACGAAGATCATGGCTTGGATGGGTTCCGACGGGATTCCAGTCCTACTCGCGTAGAGAGTCAGGCAAGCAGTCAAGAGCAGTCGAAAGGCCGGGACGCCGGAGACAGGTCAGTCAATCGATGTGAACGCGTGCGTGCAGGACAGGGCGGGCATAAGTAGAAAACGAGACGCTGGCGCGGATGAAAATGGAAAAATGGACCAAGCGTGGAACGCGATGCTCACGCATAGTATAAAGGAGGGAAAGTCAGGCAATAACGAGTGGAGATGGGTAGTGATTGGCAATTCGTTATTCCGTCCGTGAAACCGCCACTGACCTTCTCCCTTCGAGGTGTGTATGATTGGCCAAATCTTGCCTGAGGCGACCATCGAGCCCCACAGTGGACGGTTGCAAGACGCTAAGTTGTAAAGCAGTAGCCTTGTCAATAGCGGTTGAACGTTCGTTTTCACACCAATAAGGAGCCCTGTCGAGAAGCCCGTTCACATACGATATCATCGGTCAAAATGCTCAGCGAATCGCTGATGCAGCTGTGGGCCCAAAATGGTGTATGGTCAGTGCCAACTGCCGCCGCACCGCCCGAACGAATTGTATTCGTTGGTCCTGAGGACCTACCGAAGTTGCCGGGGAGCGACCTTGGCGGCGTGCGATGATACGGTGGCATTGTTTTAACCACTGCTAAGCAGCGGCGATACGCTTCTCGAGCTTAGCCAGGCCGTGTGTCAGACCTGGACATTGCATATCCGAGTCATGCATTCAACCCATGCTCGATTCCCTACTGCAATAAGGGATATAGGCATTATGGCCTTGAA
>JASUDE010000709.1:7924-19377 GCA_034509685.1 Colletotrichum cereale | reverse complement strand
AAGTTGGAGGGTATCTAGAAAATAGGGTGGCTGGGCGCGATTTTCGGGTGACCGAAATGCAGGGGTGACCGAAAAGTGGGTGCTTTGACTTACTATTCTTCTTATCCTCGTCCAACCGACACAACGAACCCTAAACTATTCATCACTTTCGTCTTTATTAGCGCCACTATTGGTGCTGCAGTTCCTTCGACCGAAGAATCGGTTACCTCTCATTTGGAACGCCGCAACTTCGGCAAATGTTATCAAGAATGCGTAAAGAGCATGCTCAGATATTACCCCGCTTCGCACGTCGGTCCATTCTGTGAAGACTTTTGCAGCAAAATTCATTAGCTGGGACTTGATCAGGGTCCGCGGATTATCTTAATGGGATATAACGACTTGCCGCCTCTATAGGGACTAGAAGGCTAGCAGCCAAGGGAGGGAGATACGTATAGATATAACCATCTAGAAAGGCAGCTAAGGGAGGAAAGGCACCACTTTACATCATACCCCCTTACCACTATTATTATTTGCACTTTTTGATTAGAAAGCAATACACCTACAGCCACTACCGCAATACCTCGTTATACAGCTTCATAAGAGTATTAATACTTTTTCAGGGATATCTTTACGAATTCTTAGTCTTTTTGTTTTCTTCCAGCAGTTAGATCTGTAAATCAGTTTATTCATCTAATAAGATAGGATACAGCCTCTCACAACTTCGTGGGGCGGTTATGGTTTCCTTAGTCGTTTTCTCCCTATCATTGCAGGCGGTAGTCCCGCTTCTTTCCCATTATTAGAAGTTGAGAAACAGAGTTGCTGATAGGGAATTTTGTGAATTTTAGAGCTTTATATTCGCTATAATTATATAAGTCAATACAATAGGTCGGTTTAAAGATTTCATCTAAACTATGTTTTTGCCGGCCTTTGCTATTATTGGTAGCAGAAACAGTTCCCTTTTAAATATTATACTTTCTTTACCGTTTCTAAGAAAACAAAAGATCTATAAGGGTATTGTCTTAGTAACGTACTATGTGCGTAAGAATAATAGAATTGAGTTTTTATGAGGAGAGGAACTAGTTATAGTGCGCTCTACGCACTAGAGCACGAGGACATCAAGTAAGCAAAACATACCACTGGTGGTGGAGGCGACGTTGGCGGATGTGGGCTTGAGCATGTCGTCGGTGCCTTGGTGGCGCAGCAGCATCCGCAAGCAGACCTTGGCGAAGACTTAAGTGGGTGGAAGAGAAGTAGGGGCCAGCGTGGGGGTTGAGGAAGGAGCTTAGGGACTTGAGGGCGGTGATGAAGCGCAGGACGGCGGTGCTCAGCTCAAAAGGCGCAGTCGTCCTCAGACTCGGGGCAGTGACGTCGCCCTTGAAGGCGTTATAGCGGCGCCTGAGCTCGGGGCCGGCGGCGTGCGTCGCTGCGCATGTGGGCCGGTGGTTGGACGAGCGAGAGACTAGCGAGGTTGTTGTTATTTACTGCTGCTGTAGTTGTAGTGGATGTTAAAGGGAGTAGGATCTAAGCTGGGGAACTGGGTGTTAGAGGGCGACATAGGTACACTATCAGTTTGGGGCAGGTTCACTTTTGAAGCATAAGTGGCACGCATGCATGTTGCTCGCCTCTGGAAACTCAATATCCATGGAAGTGTCAAGCAGAGGGGGGTAAGACTTCATTCCTTAGGTTGTGTAGGACAGGCCGACGCAGATCACCGGCGGTCGCGTCTAGTATCAAGTTACAGTTACTAATGAAGATGCAACAAAGTTGTCGCGATGCCTTCACCGGCATTGACAGCCCCGTGAGGATTCTGCCGGGACCAATTTGGGTTATTTAAGCTGACCTATTGAGTCCCTCTGCCAGTACTTTACCTGCGTTTCTTACAGCACGCCAGGCTTTATTTAGTTGCCGCCCTGCTCTTCACAGTTAGCCTGGAAAAAAGTGGAAGCCGGATTTACTTAGTGCATACGGTAAGGCTATTCCGGCATCCACCAACCAGATCCACACGTGGTCCACGTATTTCTACGCTTCAGCCTAGGCATCCTCACACGTATAAATCCAAGCCATTCTCCCATGTCATTCCTCACCCAAAAAGTGACTCTGCGACAGAAGTAGATTCTTGATGATGGATACAACGAGGAAGAATGCCTGAAATGATGTTGAAAGAATCACTTGTCAGAACTAAGCGACACAAAGCAAAATGATCCAGCTGGCCTATGAGATATAACAACTCGATATGTCGAAAACCAGGCTGGAGTGCGCTAAGAAGGTACTCTTATAGGCAATGGAAGTACGAGATCAGAAACGCATTCAAGAGGACTAAAAAGACCTTTAACTTTTTCACGTAGTATGTAAACATCCGTATCACTCATCGAACAATCGCACATCTTACATTCATGGGAGCTGCAGAAGGTCACATGAGCAATGGAGACATGCTGTGTTATCAGATTCAAATGATGAGCGTTGTGGATATGGTGCGACAAACGATAGGCCACGGATACAAAGGGAGGCGAGGCTCTAGTTGCCGGAGAATCAGTATCGAAGTAAAAAGTATTAGCTGTAGTAGCCATGCACAAAAAGGATGCAAGGTCATTGGCCCAGTGAGAGCTTTACGAAAGTATCGCAAAGGTAATTAACACGCATAAAGGCTAATTAAAGGATTGTGTTAAGCTGAGTTTCTCTTAATCTTATTCTGTTAAAGTGTGGGCACATGGGGCACAGCCACTTTGGGCACATCCGACAGATAAATACCGGCAGCATTTCTGGTATGGATTTCCCCACCTAAAACGGGGATATCCGATGGCACGTGCATTTTGCCCCTGAGGACAGTTCCATAAGAAATACGGATAACGCACGAAAACATCCGATAGTTATACAATACCAGTACACACGCACACATTACAGCAGGAATAACGTGGCAATATGCTATATACGTATTTCGACATATTCCTTGTCTAGTCGAGTGGGTCTAATTACATTGTAGGTCTAGTCGTTAAGCGTGCTGTGTGGATACATACTTTAACACACAGGTAGCCAAGGCTTTTTATCAGAGTAGGAAGTAATCCTTAGTCGTAAGTTATAAGTTATAAATGTTACCTTCCTCTGCTAATAAAAATGCGCTGTGTCTTGTGGGCGTCGTAAGAATGTACTACTTGTTCCCTTGCTTCAACTCTCTACCACTCGTAAATCTTTTTTTAAATAATGCTTAATAATACTTCCCCTTTAGGGCCTCAGAGCCTAGGTTGGCTTTCACTATGGCTGTTCATCCAAGCAATCCTTATCGGCGCCTCCCCTACAGAACCGAAGGCTGTCGATAACGCTCTCATCAAGCGAGCCGATCACAGAGCACTATACCCCGAGTTCCCACAAACCTATCTCGGCCGCATCGAGAAGGCCTACTACTTCCTTGAGCTTCTACCCCTAGGGAACGGAGAAGCACAGAAGCTGAACCGAGGCGTGTCTGTTATCAGCCCGTTCCAGGACTATAAGGCTTTAGAAAGATGGGGATGGAGGCCTTCTGTCTCTAGGTATCCTTACAGCTCTAACTTAGTTGGTAATATTCCTATAATACCGGTTTTTACTGGCAACCACGACGATGCATTTAAGGACCCAGCGTTCCCGGTAGATGAAACGGCGAATATTGCGTACTTCTTCGATAACGACATGCCATTCAAAAAACAACGGTGGTTACCGAGTGTAGAGGTGAGTTGAGCAACCCCCCTAGCTGTCTTGCGTATTGCCAAACCATGCTAATGTCATTGTATCAATTCAGCCATCTCATGGATCGTATAAAAACGCTATGAACGCAAAAGCTGGCGCGATTATGTTTGACGTCAACTATAGCCCACGTTACAAAGTAGCCCAGAACAAAAGAGGAAACGTCCCAGACTTAAATGCACTATCAGATATCGTCTTCTTTCAATGGTTGCATGCCTGCAAAATCGACAAGGTGGATCCTCGAAATCTTAAGGTCGCTTATCAATTTACGATTATAACCGACAGCACAGCCGAAATTATCGAGCGAGCGTTGAAGCATGCAAATCATAAGCTGGCCCCAGGTTGGGGTAATCGAAAGGTATTTACTATGAAGGAGAGTGGTGGTGCTGCGATACTCGGTTCAGCGCATGGAGCTTCAATAGCGTGGTTGTTGATCCAGCATAAGGATGTCCTTGGGATTAAAACTATCTCTGAAGTCGCGGTGTGGAAGAACAAGGACAGTAATTTCTTTAATCTAAGATTTGTAATAAAAGACGTTTGAATGCTTGTGTTAGGCAGCGGTTTTTACGTAGGGGGTTAGTAGGTTATTATTATGATATCTCAAGCTAAGGCGGCAAGGTGCAGCCGTCCCTTTCGGCAGACCTCCTGAGGGGTATGTAACGTAAAGGGTCATAGACTAACTAGACCTATCTACCCTCGGGTTCTGCCTTCCTACTATCCCGTCCTATTCCCTCCAACGCTTCGACAACCTCAAAACACCAACCTTCCTTCCTCATCCACACCCCATCCCTTTCGCTTAGATTTTCCTTGGTCTCCCGTCCTCTCTATTGCTGCTACACACGCAACAGCCACACATCTGCTGTTCAGGGCACACACTAAACTCCTTGCCTCTCCTTTTTGCTGCTCGACAGAAAGAAACAAAACTACGCCATTGCTCATCGCCAAGCCCGTTCATCACGTCACCGGTGCCACATGTCTCACGTTGTAACCGCCCATGTCGTCAACTTGACCCTCCCATCTCACCCAAGCTAAGGTAAGCCCAGTAAGCTTACTTTGAGCAACATACCCTGACGGGTCACTAATAAATCGCATGACAAATCTTACCGCCCTAACGCCGCCCTCTAGTACCGACATAAGTAACCTCCCCCAGCCGATAACTGGCCTTCTTAAATCAGCCACCCACATAAATGACGATGCTCTTCTGACTACCTGGGTCTAGCTCGCCTGTACCATAGCCTTTATTTATTCCTTAGCGGCCCGTTTCCCGCCCTCTGTCGTCAGCAGCATATTAGCCATCACCGCCCAAGCCTTCAAGGCCGCCCTGAGCGTCGCCGACCTGCCCAAAAACCACCCCGCACTAAAGAAGCGAGACAGGGTTGAGGACAACCCATTGTCTCACTACCCAGCTTGCAGCTCGTTAGAAGGCCTCGGTCAGCGGTGATAATATCTTAGCCGGATTTGCTGCTCTAATACTGCCTGTCAGCTGTCTGAAACTATACCCACCCACACACACACAGACAGAGACACATCCAGGCATACGGAGTCAGCTGTTTGTTTAGGGCTTGGGCATAGGAAGCGTGACAGGGAAGGGTCGTGTAGACTCAAAAAGCCTATTCTTTGCTGAGTGTCATCACGTCATCGGTCCCAAACGCGCAAGTCCAAAGATAATGAATGGCAGATGGATTGTCATAACAGCCATTCATAACACTAGCCGTCACTCGATTTGGGAGTTCAGGTTCAGCCTGCAGCAACAAAAAGTGCAAGAAGCAGAGGCTGACTGCACTACAGTACAACTAAGAAAGAAAACATTCCTTTCTAAATATCAGACGCCTGACACATATTAAGCAATAAAACTAAGCATCCTAGGGGCCGATATCTAATATGGAATGGTCCTTTCCCTGGTTGAACTCGCGGATAATGAATTCCTGCAGAATTCACAGCCTCCTTCAGCCTCCGTTTAGGTTACGGGGGGAGTAGACAGAGGATTTATTTGTAGTCCCAATACAGCCTTCTCATTGGAACAGATGCGCGCCCTTTTGGGCATATAGGCCTTAATTACAAAATGGTCTGCATTGAAGCACACAAGATTGCGACATATACGCGAGACACGATGTAACCCAAATGCACACGGCTAGACTCCTTATGCTGTCTTCTACACTTATCAGCAACATGATTGTCTATGTGAACAGCCTTATAGTCTTCTTTATTAATGATAATAGCCGCTTCACTAGAGATTACTGTCTTGGCTAACGCTGTACCACTACCCCCACAATGCGAATCCTGAATACACATGCTTGCTTTATATACCTTCACCTAAGTTAACTTTCTTTCAGGAGCAGGCACTTCCTATGCTTGCCAGAATTTGCAGCTCCATCCAATACGCTTCCACTAATGATAACAGTCAAGACCCTATTACGGACTTCCCCCTCGCTTGTAACAGTCCTTAGTGTTTGAATCCTTTTAATAAGTTGCGTACTACACAACTCTATTTAAGCAGCTATTCCTTGTTCCTCAAAGAAAAGCATCCCTGTGATAAGGCCAACAACATACTTATTTCCAGCTTGCTAACATGAGCCAACACCTTTACTCTCACCGGTTTTTCCAGCAGTTTCAAACTAGCTATTAATAACTTAATCCAACTACTCGCATATCACAAGATTTACCCATCCGCAAGTGTTGGTTTCCTGCAAAGAGGATTTAAGATACCCAGCATAGAATTTCAGATTATATATCTCAAGTAGGCTAAGAGAACCCAGTGGTTGTACGTCTATACAATTCTTCACGGTTTCTCTTCTGCTTTTTGTACATGATTTACTCAAAACAATCGCCATCTTCACTTCTGTCACAGCCCAAGCAATGGCCGTCACTAAGTCAAAGTCAGCAGCATGCATTACTCAAGAGGGCGCTCTAAATGTCATACACGGAGACCAGGATCTACAGTGTAGGTCAGATAGCCAAAATAGAAGTTGCGTTATACATACGATCAGCCGGAACCATTAGCCAGAACCATTGTAAGCAACAGCACCTGTGAATACCACAACGAATCTGACTAAAAAAACGTTAGTTCATACATCGTTACACTCACCCCGCTTCCATCACGTTTCTTTCCTCCTTCTCCAAAAGTCGAGAGTAAATATATATATAACAGAGAAGACCTTAGACATTATCAGTAGCTAACTTTGAGGAGTTCATCCTGCCTAACGCTCAGAGACAACATCTTAGCGCAGTTAAAACGCAGCGCAGTAGCAAGGTGGCCTGGTTAGGGGGTGTTAATGGAGCACACAGTAGAGCAACATAAGGAAGGTAAATGCGCAAGATTTAACAGAGAGAGAGGGTTTATAGCAACCTAAAAATGAAGGCTGGTAATGCCTTTAAATTAGACTCTAAGTGATCAGAGGCAGCACTAAAGAGAACAATGGACTAGGGAAATAGTAGCTAAAGATTAATTCAGTCAGAGGGTCTAGAGGGATAGGAGTGAGATATAACTAAATCAGACGCTGTTGAAGTTTTGAAATGCCCAAAATAACATCATCATCGTGTTGAGAGGCCAGCCCGGGTAAATTGTGGCGTATTCGGCGTCAATTTGACGGATTCAACGGAGACTGTTGTGGAGAATAGATGGTGGGGGAATAGGTGCGTAGGCAGCTGGGAGGATGTGTCACATGACGAATCCCCACACTAATGATGATGATGTTGATTCTGGTATTAAAGGGTTAGAGATGAGGCGTAACCGCGTTAGTGGTGGTTACAATAAGTCTGATATGTTAACCTTACTCAATGTTGGATCATCCTATGAAAATTTGTCTTGAAGGAAGGCTTATTGAACCTAAAGGGCGCCTCCTATCGCGATCCCCTGATGCCTATCGCACAGCCTTATGGGATTCTGCCAGGACCAAAATAACTGTTTCCTTCCTTCCTGCCTACCTACTTACACCTCTTTATTCACTT
Source organism: Colletotrichum cereale (assembly GCA_034509685.1). NCBI lineage: Eukaryota > Fungi > Ascomycota > Sordariomycetes > Glomerellales > Glomerellaceae > Colletotrichum > Colletotrichum cereale. The sequence continues at coordinate 11,736 of JASUDE010000709.1, read as the reverse complement.
ACTGATACAGAGTTAGAGCTTTTGACTTAACCTTTTACTGTTATTGCAGTAGTCTCTGCTGTAGCAGTTAAAACAGGCCTAGAAAAGAGGCAGTCTAATTGTCCACTTCCCCTTGGTAAGTAACACAGCGAAAATACATTGGTGTGAGATAGGATTAACTATTATGATGCAGACAACTGTGATTTTAGAGACCTTCCTAATTGCTGCCCACCATACACATGTAAGCATACTGATGCTCCAGTCGGCGGTAGTGGGAGAACCTGCCAGTTATAAGAGCGAAAGGTAAACCAACTAAGTTTACTTATAACAATATAAAGTGCAACCTTACTGACAGTAAAGACAGAAAGCTAGTAGGCTACTAGAGGCAGGCTAGGATAGCTTATATGTGGGACTTTAGCGTAGCACGCTACACCTTAACAGCTACGCCGCCTTACGACAAACATGGGATGTTTCGTTCAATGAACAAGGCAACGATCTAAATTGCCTGGGGCAAGAGTTTGTTCGCTGCCCTTGATAGAAAAAGACCTGCTTCGTCAGTCAAAATGAGTCGGAAAAGACTTCGCCAATTGGGTGAAGATACCGGATTCTCAGACCACTCGCCGTCACTGCATGGGCCTGTCGCACAGTTGCTTTGAAAACGTATTATGACACATCAGTATACTCAATTTGTGGTTCTAGGAGCAGAATTATTCCAGAATTATAGGGCCACCCTGCACTTGTACTAAGGGCATCGCCCCCAAGTCCAGTTACAAATGTGTTTAACAAGAGAAAGGCTGCTTGTGTCTCGATAGCAAAGTTCTTAGGTAAGGCAAAGAAATTAGCCCTAGCCTGGTAGACTAGCAAGCGTTACAGAAGCTATACAAAAGGGGTGATATCTTGAAGCGACAGGGCAAAGAGAAATTTTGTGGTTTTTTTGTATAATTGCTACAGATCGTCACCTTTGCGAAATATATGGCATCTTTCTTACACAGAAAATGACTGTCTAGGATCTATTTGGTTCCAAACACGGGCGGAAAGAGATGAGGTTAGTAGTAGACATACAGAATTACTCTTTCGTATATGTTAATGAAACTTTGAATGTGATAGTCGTCTTCTGGCATTCTACTAACAATCTGGCTGATTTGACGTTCAGGCTTCATGAACTTTAAGACGTCTCCCAGTGAGTCTTACGGAGGTATCCGTAGTGACAAGAGGAAGAGGGGCATCTGAATGGATCTATCACACACAGTAAAATAAGGAAACCACCCCCTCCCACCCGGCCTTTACAATGGAACCAAACTAACCGTTTGCCAGAATCAAGATCGGAAGCAAGTGTCAGAGAGCAATGTTTGATACCATCATAAGCCTGAGACCTACCATCATACTGACCTAGGCCTGAGCTGCAAATTTGTTTCAGTGTGGAAGGACATAGTGCGTTCCTGAATCGCGTGCTCTTAATTACGGCTAGCCTGACTTGTTCTTTCTAGGGAAGCAGGACTAAGAACAAGGGGGAAAATGCAATGTAATCATTCCTTCTATTCATAAGAACTTTGATGTTATACTATGACTTAGTAGGAAGAAACTCTTGAGGACGACCTGTTCCCTCTATTACTGGGAAATAGGTAGACGACTAGGAATAGCAAGCCCTCCGGTTTCAGTAGGAAAGTAAGAAGGCAGTTTGGCCGGTCATCCCACGTCCTGCCGAATCAACAAGGCCGCCTCAGCACATCGCCGTAATCACCGACCGACTCATTACAGGCCGTTTCCTTCGCTACAGTGCCTCCAGTCTTCACCTGTCCCACCTGTTCCACCCAGAGTCAAGCGTCAGTATTTCATCGTCTGCTCAAGAAATACCATTTCAAGCGCTAGGTCCATCTGGCGTCATCCCTCTTTTCTCCTATACAGCATATAAGCCTAGCAGCAACAGATAGTAAGAATATCTTGTACAAGCAGAGCTTTTGCATACTTAGCTAATCGCTAGTGACTGTAGTCCCCAAACTTCAACTTCACATCTGCATCGTTTGTCCAAGATTGGTTAGCTGTACTGACAATATTTGCCGCAACGTACGTTGGCTGTAGTAGATTGAGTATTATCTAGGCTACTGTAATTATTAACCACTTCTTCTTCTCCTTCCAGGCAATAGTAAACGCTGTATTCACTACTTTTGCTTCACATAGCCATCCCCCAAAACCTTCGCTGATATTGGCATAGCCTGCCGGATGCCTCCCCATTTGGTACAATACAGAAACAGACACAAGACATGATGAATGCAGGCTCATTGATACCGCCACTGCGGATGAGTTGCAACAACATCGTCAGCTGTAAGCAGCCATATAAATAGTAGTCTCTGCCTTTCAGCATCATCAAGGCCTTTAACAAGGACCGTCCTCAAAGAACTCTGCCGACGGATGAGTATAGCAACACTCGCAGTACCGCCCCTCAACCAACACTCAGTAACCGTCAGTGCTGAAAACATGATTACTACGTAGCTGAAGCAGGGTTCCTGTGTTCCTGTCAAGACAAAGCGGAATTCCATGATGACAAAAGGCCTGCCTTGCCTCGTTGGGCTTCCACTCCTGGACTTTCTTCGCTGGTCGGTCTCATCTCAGCAGCTACGGCAAGGTGGGCGAGGAAGTAGGCAAGCCTGACAAGGAATTCAGTCTCTGAGAAGCCGGTCGTACAAGTCGCGTGCGGTGGGTTGATTCAATCAGGTCTTGGCCCGAGGATGCGGTTGCGCGCTTTCAGCAAAGTCCCCGTCGTGGTCGCAGTCGAACAAGTCCGCGTCCAATAGCGTGCCGTGTCTTGTTCATGAACCGGCTCAACATGCCGTCAAATAAGAGGCAGTTCGTTTTTCTCCTTAATAGCAGGTATAGTTGTTATAGTAAAGATGCTCAGACAGAGATAGGCCAGAATGTGACTTGGCAGCAAGAAGCGTTGGTACCTAACACGTATGGTAGTTAGGACTGGAGTCGTTCTTGATCCATCCGCCAAATAACCGTACATCCATCCGTTCATCAGCGCCGGACTCTCGCCCTTGCCTTGGAAAATCCCAAGCCAATTTGAAACACGCTGGCTATCTGATCTAAGCGCTGACGAACCCATGAGAACGACGACAACCCCAGCAGAATTCCGTTCACTCTCTCGCTGGAGCCCAACGGCGTGGAGGTTAGGTTCATAGACACTGATGGTGCCTAGATGCCTGACGAGAGCCGGTTTCACTCATTGACAAGATGTTCATTGTGGTTTCGGGCCAGTAGTTCGTTCCGGCGCACCCGAAGTTACGTCTCCGATAGCTTTACCAAGCGCGAGGTCAGGATGATGAATCTTTTAGCATCAACCCAACATACAAGACGACAGATGACAGCGTGCGGCCCTGAAAGACAAGGCCTTGCAAGAGGTGTGGTTTCTTACAGAATGACCATGGGTAATAAACGATACTGGCAACACGCCCCAGTTCTTACTCGAGTTCGCCCACAATTGCAAGCACCTAGTGACAGCGATTGACATCACCAGGGTGGTGACCTGGGTTGAAGTGGTGACAGATACTGATAATAGGGGTAGAAGAGTGGTCTCTGTTCTGTCTGAGGAAGAAAAAGAGGCCATCGTGGGGGTGGGTTTCTCTGGTTCTACACTTTGGAAGATTCCCCACCTTGCCGATCAGGCCCGGCCTGGCCTGCACGCCTGTCCCGATGGTTCACAAGATCGGTACAAAGTCACATAAGTTAAGATGGTTTACAACTTACACCCTGACCCTCACCTCTGGAACGTTGAAGATGGCTAAATCAATCCGCATAGTAAGAAACAGAGAGAAAGGCCTCAAAAATCAAAAATG
>JASUDE010000708.1:0-19638 GCA_034509685.1 Colletotrichum cereale | reverse complement strand
ACTTCGCGACTCGCCACTACGAGCGTAAGTCAAGCTAGATTCCCATACCGGCGCCTCGAAAACAGCTAGTAGCCCAAAACGAAGGCTATATTGCATACACTGATAGTGTTTGGTTTCGCACTGTCGGAACATCAGCTGTCCAGCCGCCGGCCAGATGACTCGTGTGCCCGGAAGGCTACATGTCGGCCTCTGACGGCCGTGGCAATAGCCTCTCTTTTTATTCCACTCACTAAGCAATATCATAAGTAGACCAATATAACGTGTCTTTGTTGCTTCACACCACCGTATATACGGATGCCTGGTATAGTTACCAACACGCACCATAACCGACGCCACGCGATTTGAGGATTTCTTGAACGTAGAGTAGAGTGACTCATTGATTGACGCTGGCCCTCCGCTATTGTATCGGCCCCACGTTTCTATCAATGAGCACTATCAAGGTCGCCGGTCAAAAAAGCCGGTTGCCCCTGGACCAGGCAGCGTCGACCTGCTCACCGGATGTCTTCAAAGGGCATATGCAACCTAAACATGGGTTTTGACTCAGGACGTCGCATCAGGTCATGGAAAGACGATCAAAAAAAGGACAAAGGCAAACAGATACAGTAGCATTTGGAAAGACTGTAGGTGTTCGGGTGACCGGTGAGCTTGGTTGCGTCGGTCTTCTGTAGTTTTCCCCTCGTGAGGCTATGGAAAAGTCGATCGGCAGGGGTCGGCAATGTTGGTAAGCGTTCGTGAATAGGGGTGGTGCTTTGGGAAACGGAGTATGCCGTGCTCGTAGTCACCAGTCGTTGGAGCACCTTATAGGCCTTGGCCAAGTTGAGTATGTTGAGAGAACTCAGCAGACGGGCGCGCAACAGTTTTCTTTGAACAAGCTGGGTCCCTTGCAACTTACCAATAAGCGATTTCCGACTGCATCCAATTCTGGCTCTGTTTGCTTTAGCCCTGTCCAGTTCTAGCTCTGTTCAAATTTGGCTCTGTTAGTGACTGCGTCTTGGGTACCTGCTTACTACAAGCGTAATCTGCCAAGCCAAGTAAGCCATGGCTCCACCACTAGAGATGTTACGTAAAATATTTCGCAAAGCCCAATACGGGTCATATAAAAGGTAGGATCTCAGTATAGGTTAGATGTTATTTCGAGCTTATCACGTTAGATTTCAATTTAACACTAAACTCGACGATGTCTCTTGAATTCCCCTCTAAGCCAGCCCCCCCAGCGACCGATACCCCGCATCGACCGATCGGGCCACATGCGGCATTTTCCTCCTTCAACAACATCAATCGCAACTTTTACCCATATTCCGATTAATTGAATAAATTCAAATAAATATTTCTGAAAATACCATCGTATTCGCCATGCCGAGATATACCCCCGAGCACCTCCATGGAGCAATTGCAAGTGTTCTTGATGGGAACAGCATCAAGAAGTCTGCTCAGCAATGGGGTGTACCCTATGCCACTCTATGTGGTCGACTCACTGGTTCTACCAGCAATACGAAAGCGAAAAAGCACTTCCAGAGGCTCACTTGTGAGCAGGAGAGTAATTTGGCCTCCTGGATTCTCATCCAAGGTCAGTTGGGATTTGCACCAGCCCATACTCAAGTACGAGAGTTTGCAACCAGAATCCTCCTTTCAGCTGGAGATACTCGCCCTCTTGGAAGGAAGTGGATGGAGGGTTTCCTACGCCGGAATCCAGCTGTCAAGACCTTAAAGTCTAAGAAGATTGACTACAAGCGCGTCAAGTCAGTTACTGTTGACGCCATCCAAGAGTTCTTCAGCATCTTGACCATCCCTATAGTCAAACAGATACCACAGTCCCTCCGTTGGAATATGGACGAGACAGGGATTGCTGAAGGGGTTCAAAAGGATGGTTTAGTAGTAGGCTGCTCTGGAAAACCATCTATCTTTGTCCAGAGCTCAGAAGGGCGTACGTGGACATCTATTGTTGAGTGTGTATCTGCTGATGGTCGTCACCTCCCTCCTCTAGTTATCTTCAAAGGCAAAACAGTCCAGCATCAATGGTTCCCAGAGCAGATAGATGACTTCAAGGGTTGGACCTTTGATGCAACTGTTAATGGATGGGCTTCTAACGATATTGGTCTCCAGTGGTTAGAGAAGATCTTCATCCCAGGTACAGCTGAAGATGCCATCAAACTGAAGTCTAAGAGACTCCTAGTTATTGACGGCCATGGGAGTCATGTTTCTGATAGTTTTATGTGGAAGTGTTACTGCGAGGGTATTTACCTAGCCTGCCTACCACCTCATTCCAGCCATATCACCCAACCTCTAGACCTTTCAGTATTCTCACCCCTAAAGGAGTCCTATCGCAAGCATCTACAGACACACAACTATATCTTCAACTCAGCTCCTATTGGAAAACAAAACTTCCTCCGCTACTATTCACATACTCGGAAAGAAGCATTTACATCAAATACTATTATCAGTGGATGGAGAGCAACAGGGTTATGGCCAGTCAATATTGCAAAGCCACTCAAGAGCAGGCATATGGATCATACACGAGAAACACACATACGGCCACTCCCCTGGCATATACCACTCCCCCAGACACCTGAAAGATCCCAAGACTTTAGTGTAAAAACCCCTCTAAAGTCAGGAGACTTAAGGAGGTATGAGAGTCTGCTATAGTCACGAAGGAGTATGAATGGTGAAGATGATGATTGGGATATGGTATCTCGGAAATTGGTGTTCAGTAAGATTGGTAAGCGGCTAGATGCAGCTAATATAAGTATAGCAGCACTTCAGCAGGAGGTCAATAGTCTTCAGCAGCAAGTTTCTGCAGTTACTAGGCCAAAGGTGGCTGGTAAAGTGAAGCCTACGCCTAATGAACGATTTGTGAACATCAAGGATATCATGAAGGCAAGGATGGCCTCACAAGCGGCAGCTGCCGCTAAAGCAGCAAAGTTACGAAAAAAAGAACTAGATAAGCAGAAAGCAGAGGAACAGAGCTTTCAGGCACTATGTAGCGAATTTCAGACTTAGTATGGTACTGCAAGCAATTAATAAATGAAGATTTATGGCGATGGGAAAGGAATGGCCGAATGTGGCCCGATCGGTCGATGCGGGGTATCGGTCGTTGGGGGGGCTGGCTTAATAAGGTTTCTTCTATTAAAGATCTACCTCTGGAGATAAGACAGTATATTGCAAAGCTGACCGTCGACCCTCGGAAATTCGCAGCTACACTTAATTTTCAGCTTCCACTACACCATAGAAGGGAAATTCATCACGAAATCCTCGATAAGATTTGGGGTCTTCTATTCAAGGACTTTAGTGCACTTCAAAGAGCGGTTGATGACGGACTTGAACCCTTACTCCTGGGAAGCGACCTCCTCAAGTTATATAGAACAGAGGACGTGAAGTCCTACAAGGCAACTTATCTCATGCTTTTGTTTCCAACAAGGAATGACAGAGACTTCGAAAATCTTAAGCTGACTCTACAGCCAAATGTCCGCCATCGTCACTGGAATTATACGCACTACTTCGAGTACGCTTTCAAAGAACATAACATCAATCTGAGCATTCAAAAGCTTCGGGTCGAAGACCTTGATACAATGAATAGGTATGAAAAGTATGAGAGGGAGAAGCAATGCAGTTGGCCTCATAAACTAGCTATCAGTCGGACGGGAGATTGCAGTCAGCTTATCTTGTATTCAAGAGCACCGAGATAAAGTGGACTGATGTGTTTGGGATAGGGGGTAAAGCAAAGGCCAGGCGCCAAATTGAGATGGCCTGCAAAATGCAGCTACCGCTACCAGTTAGACCTGAGTACGGTATACGCTCACTCATAGTCTCTCGCGGTCCTGCCCTTCGACTTCTAGACCCAATTGAGGGAAGTAAGGGTTTTAGGACAAAACGTCAATTTGGTGAACGTTTAAGTCACTTGAGGGGACTTGTACAGAATGGAGAAGGGAAACCAACATACAAGGCATGGGAGCCAAAATGTGAGGCATGTGAGGAGAAGGATATTCCACATAAATAACTTATTTGGTAACTCTCTTTTCTGCCTGTACCTTGTCTACTTGTTTAGTTTGCGTCCTAGGATAGTTTTGTTTTTATAGGGTAGTATATAGTGGAACAAGCTATAATCCCTTGCAGAATAATTGTCACGATAGCTTCACTCATGACTATCTCTATGCGAGATACTCGCATTCCGTAACGGCATTCCTACATGCTAGCACATCAAAACGCCTTTTGGAACGCCTTTCTTACCTGCTTATTTATGCCATGACTTATGCCATATCATTCATTACTCATGCATTCCACCTATATATAGGGCAGTCTCTTCTGCATATCTCTGTTTATAGTATTAAGCCTTTGTTACATCCAATCCTATATGCCCTGCTGTGTGCTCTAACTCGTGACAATAATCGAGGTACTGTAGTTATTTGATTTCACGTAAGAGGGAGGAGTTGCTATTATTAGCTGTCCTCTCGTAAAGAGTGGAAAATCCCCTGTCAAAGCGAATTAGGTGGTGCTGGTCGTAGTCGGAATTAAGCTACTAAAGCCTCTGTTTCGCTTTGACCTGTCCTTCTAGGTCTCAAAGCCAGCAGATCCAGGGGGGAAAGGCTGAAGCCAAGCCACAGATGTCATACAAAAAACGGCCGCCAGGTCGTATAGTGTGAGTTTATAACCACACACACACACAGAGAGTTTATTACGCCCTGGCTACAGTATCGTCTGTGCGATAGATAGTCCGCTGAGTTCAGCCAGAGCTGGTCCTGGCTGTGCAACGAAGCGGCTGGTGAAATGGCCCACAAAGTGTGAAATGGCCCTCCAATTTCCACCAATGTAGTTCCTGGTATGTGCGGAGATCCTGCTTGACTCCTCCCAGTCGCACAACGTCAGATCCTCCAGCCCCTTGTCGACATTGAATCTGAAGTACTGGTGGCTGTCGCCATACTGGTGGTCCATTCTTGCTGCCACTTTCTTCGAGCTGGTCGCCATCTTCTTCAACGCGCCAAGGATGTCCATCCTCGTTCTACCGATGCTGACGACATCTCCAAGGCCAGTACCAATGCTGAGAACTTGCAGACAAGTGTGGGATGGGAACTGTTTTCGCGCTTCGTCGACAAGGATTTCGCATGGATTGTTATATCCAAAGCCGGCATCCACAAACTCGATCTCATCCCGCCCAACTCGGATGGGCTTGAAGAAGGTTGTTGCTGCGGACGTTGCTCGGGCCACCTCCCAGATCGAGCAACCGCGAAAGCCCTCCGACGTATCGTACGTTGTTAATAGCGTCGGCGGAGCGTCCACACTGGAGCTGGCGAGAAGTCTTTAGGACCGTTCGGTACATCACCGTCCGTTTTCCAGACCCGGTACCGAGGATCAGTGAAAGAAATTCAGCGGTGGATGTGACCACAGCTTTTCGGTTGTTAACTCAACCCCCCTACTTGCGAAACACCCCCACATCCAAAACACTATCACCACCACTATCACCACTTATTTCACTACCTCTGCCGCCTACCTATATGCAACTTTCGGTCCCACTTAATAATTCGGATACGCTGGATTCATCCGGACTATTCATATCGCCGATATCCAGACTTTGCGCCCGCCAGATATCCCATATAGTAGCGAAGGTGCTGTTAGGCGATAGGGGGACCTTTTTCCTCTTGCGTTACTGTAGGTCCTCTAACTTACCCTCTAGCTAGCGGACCTAGTGCTTTAGAAGTGCCACTTTAGATGTCTGCTTATCATACCCCTTTTACACCTTTCTAGATAGGTAACAAATAGTATAGGTATCTAACCTATCCTTACCTATTTAGGTTAACTAGCGTAATTAATGCTGTAGCTTAGTAGACTAACGAGGGGTTGACTATAGGACGATAGATACAGCTTTATCCTACTATTAGCTACTAGGCTAGTTAGTCTGCTAGCTAGTCTAGCTAGTCTGTTGGTCTTTGGTTACCATAGGGTTAGATAGAGGCCGCTATATACATATTAGCCATAGTCTAGCTAACCTCTAGCCACTTCTAACGTTCTAGACTGTTATAGCTATATCTCTAGCCCTTATATAACAGGCTAGAAATACCCTCTCACTAGTAACAGTTAAGTTACTAACCCAGTCATCTAGATATCTAACCTCCCTTCGATAGGCGTGCTTTAATAGGCTAAAGACTAATATATCTAGTGGCTAGAGGACAGCAGAGGAGTATAGCAGTAGATATAGTAGATATATCTTATTCTTAAAGCATTCCTATATAAAGTCTATAGATATATAGCTATAATACCTATCTAAAACTAGCAGTCTAGCTGCCTCTAGCTTACTAAGCATAGTGCCTAGGATAAAGACCTTCTTCAGCCACTTAAGGGCAGTCTTCTTAGTTATCTAGCTATTATCTATATATATAAAGTGCTATCCTTTATATCTAGATAGGTTAAATAGAAACCACTAGGCCTAGACTAACTTACCTTTATATATAACTAGTAGGTATAGGGACCTCCTATCAGCAGCCACACACTTAATAATAGATACCTATACCTAGGATCCTAGCTGCTTTTTCTAGATATACTAAGATACTATAAAGCCTAGCACTAGCCTATTAGATCCCCTACCCTCTATAATACTAGTCTCATCTATATTCTATTAGTTAGATAGATAGATTCCCTAGATAGTAGGGATACTAGTTAGACGATAGAAAAGACCCTAGATAACCTTAGAAGAATAGGCCTTCTATCGCTAGGCATCTATTGCTCTGGATCGCTAGGTCCTAATTGATAGGTTTTGCTGTAGGAACCAGTATATTCATCTCTTACCTAGAGGTTAATAGGTATCATAGGTATCGCCCAGCATACGCTCTGCCAGGCCCTTTAGTTGTTAATAGGTAGGGCTAGCGCCTAAGGCATCCTAGATTTAAACCTATCTAGCTAGATAATCCTCCTAGGCTTAGGATAATCGCTACATATAGGCAGTATTTTTACTTTACCGCCTATAGAATTGGTGATAGAGTGATGGGTATGGTATACCCTATTTCTAAGCAGCCTGGCGAAAAGAGCAACCAGCTAGCATATCGTTAAGGGCCCGTTGGAGCTTATCTTCGGAGTATTGCTTCATAATAGGTTAGAGAAGGTATCCTAAAAACATGGCGTTGTTTGGTTATATATGGCAATTGTTATGATAGTTTGAAAAAGGTGGTGGTGGTGATGAAGGAGGAGAAATGGGGTGTTTCGGATGCGGGGGTGTTTCGGATGTGGGGGGGTTGAGTTATTTGGCGTCTGCGATGCCTGGGAAGTCTTGAAAGAGGGCGAGTGCCAGGTCATAATTACTATGGAAAGGTGAAGCAGATGAAGGAAGTGATGGCTAGTCTACCGCCGGCTTCGTTACAGAACATCATTCGAATCTATCTCCACCCAGGTCCGGGCCCTCTGATCCGTGCTCGCGAGACTCTCATCATCATCTGTAGTATAGTTGCTGCTGTCTGATTCGATTGAGTCTATATCCACCCATTCTCTGTCTAGGTCGTTGTCGATACCTGCAGTGAATCGCAGGTGTGATACTGTGATATTCAAGTATTTGTGGGTGGTGGCCTTCAAGTCATGGCCGCGAACATGTAGTTCGCGCAGAGTTGGGTGCAGCTTGACAAAGTTGATAAGAGTTTTGTCCAAGGTAGGCAGATTGATGATTTGAAGCGAGCAAAGGGTGTCCCAGCGGAAACCGTGCCGAAAGAGCCTGTCAAAAGTGACGCGTTTTGAAGATATCCCGTACTTACAGCGTCGTTTAAAATGGAGAGAAAGCTCGCGAAGTCCAACTGCAGCTGTAAGGCAGTCGGTAAGGTTGTCTGGAGCGCTCGCAAGCCAAAGTTTGATTGTTGTCAAAGTTGCGAATCCAGAGGGATGTAGAAGTTCGACCGATTGTCTAACAAGTGTTCCGCAGATCAAGCTCGATATATCTAGCTCAGATTGCATTAACGCTGGGAAAAAGACTTTGTACCCATCGTCAATGCTATAATGCATGTGCTTGATGAGGTCCGAGCACAAGATCTCAGCTTCGGGGGATGGGTCTTTGAGACCAGCCCCAAAGACTAGTAAACGCCGGACGCATACACGCTTAGATACAAAGGCAGTGAGTTTGCTTGTCGAATGAAAGCATTCAAGAATGTAATCCACCGGACCGATAGGAGCTAATGTCTTTCCGGTCGTTCGTTGTATTGGTGATGTGAAGGACATCGTCATCCCTCCAAGTGACGCTGGCGAGCTGTTTGCATAATTCGAGTTTTTCAGAATCTAAACCCATGGTGCGATAATCCGAAAATTTGGGCATCGAGTTCCAGACAATCTCTTTAACAGCCAAGGCAAGGTGGCTAGCGTCGCAAATATGTGCAAAGTTCTGAAGGTCCCGCTGTAGTTGCGAAATCACGACTCGGCGGAACAGGAATGATGTCTGTATGCCAGAAAAAGCGCGACATGTTTGGCGGAGACTCTTGCGGTCGAGGGGAGACAGGCTTGACTCAGAAATGATAGATTGATATAGCTCGGCAGGCAGATTCATGAGGCGGAAGGGAACGACGGGAGAGGAAGGTGAGGGTTGCGCCGAGTTCCAGACGGAGTTTGATGATTTAATAGCCTCTGAACTAGCCATTGCAGTAAGGTGTCGGGTTGTTTAGTTCCAAGACTTGGGTGTAGGACTGAAGCCGGCTGTAAACTTATATGTAGACCTCAGCATAGTCACACGTAAATAAGCGAGAGAGATCTGTCAACAGTAGAGCCATCGCCGCCGCGTGGAAAGGTCTACGCCCCTGAAAGAACCGGTTGAGGTCGAAGCAATATCATTGGCAGAAGATGGACGTCGATGGAGCTAGCGGCCAAAAGGAGGCAGTATTATTAGCAATGGCACAGTCCAAGAACCGGACAAGTTTCCACATAAGGCAGGTTTGTCTGAAGTGAGGCTGGCTCTAACAAGGCCGAGCCCCTGAAAGAACCGACTCAAGGGATTATTCATCTCCGCAAGCCGGTTCAGCTCCGGTATTATCAGCATCGGAGATAAAGCCGTTGTTAGTACAGTCTCCTTGATCTCTCCACCGACTCTGTTTATCTCGTGTAAAGGGGTCTGTCACCAGAGGCTCTAGTCCTCTGAGCCCTGCGGATCAAACCCTTTCATTGGCCAACAGCAGCTACGTTCTAACTATCCGAGGCTGCCCCTGATGGCTTCTCTTCGCCTGCAAGGGTCCAAAAAATTTGCCACGCCCGTTTACCAATGTATCATGTCAGAAATCCGGCCGTGGGAAGTTGCGGGACACTATCACCTTGGGCAAGGCTCGAGTCCCATGAAATGCCCTGCACCATGTGCTTCATACATTACGTATGAGAGGCCGGTGATAGACCTCGCATCTTGGCCTTTGGAAGCCATCCTATAGGTTGGGTTCATTTTCATGACCTCTGAGACACGTGGTGCCGCTCTTGGGCGGAGTGCAGCTACCAGGCCGGCACGCTGTGGTTGCTCACCTGAGTACAACGACATAGCACAGAGTTAGTCACAACGGCGGACATGCTGCATCAGAGCTGCATTCACCGGCTGCAAGCACACTGCATGCAAGTCACGCAAGGTAGTAAGGGTCGACCTGGCTTGCGAGCGAATGGTTTGACAAGGCATAAGCTCATTCGCCCTCTTCTATCCTAGTCTCTGCTTCAAGTATGTGTCTTAGGCTTTCTTAGTGGATAGCCAATCCAGCCGAGTATTTGCTTCGAAGGGCCGAGAGACTGGTGCAAAAGATTGCATGATTTGTCTGTCATTTGCGGCGCGCTGTTTACAAAGGCCCACAGACTATCGAAGCCAAATGGGTGCGCATCATTGCATCATTTTCATCGGGCTTCTAATGAAGCAGAAGTGGAACCTTGAGCGGTGACTTGTGAATGATAAGATGTTTTCTGCTATTTTTGTGTTTCTCTTCCAGGTGACGAATTTTGAGGCATTCTATTTGAGGTCAACTCACGGACCCCGTGGTTACTTCCCAACCACTTGGGGTGCTGGCAGGCGTGACTATATAATGCAGAACAGGCGATGATGAGACACGAAATTCTCATTACCGAAGCTTTTGCTTTGTGGTGTTGTCGGTTGTCCTGATTTGGTCGTGACACCCGCATTTGAACTGTAGGTACGCAGAACTAGACACGGTGCCTAGCAATAACAGAGCCGAAGCAGGAGGATACGAAAGAGGGATTCTAGAAGGCAGTACGATAGGGAGAAAGCAGGCAGGAGGACAACACTCTTCAACAGAGGCCATACACACACAGAACGGAGAGGATAGTAAGAGGCTTAGGGACAGCTGGCCCTGATCTCGTCGACGCTTCGGCTGTCAGCCAAACCTCGCTTTCCTGGCATAGCTACTGGCATAAGAAGCGGCTTCATACCTGTGCGGGAACAAATCAATCAATCACATAGGCTGTGGCCCATATCAGGCCAGGTGCAAAGCAAAGGATCATTGCAGGCATAGGGGCCAATCCTCTCGTAGAGCATTTCATACGGGTCCTGGAATGGTAAAATTCTACATCCGCCTTATAGACAAGCCAATTCGCAAAATACGTTGACTACGGCGAAGTGCACTCGGATTGATGCTCCCTCACCATGCTTCGCCAGATGGCTCACCCACAACTGATGCTCTTCATTCATTGACAGACGGTTTTCTGCCACTTCAGTCTCCGCAGGGTGACCGGGTAAAAGTTGATCGACTGTTTCTCTGACCCAAGTAACTGTCAAGCGATGTTGGTGGTGTTGATTTCGGGAGCACTGGGGAATTCGGGCAGATCTCCTTGGGATAAGTCTGTTGTGTGGACCAAGAAACTTGGCCAAGAGAACCCGTTCAAAAGATGTGAAGATCCGAGACAGAAGCCCGACCTCTCGCGTCAGTCTAGCCTTGGTTTCCTTCAAATGTCGTCGGTTGTCATCAAGGGGAGGGACACAAAGTTGTTTGAAATGACGCCATTCGGCTGGGACTACGTTGAGAACGAGAGCAATCGTAGTAATGCAGTGGTCAAGAAAGAGCAAGTCTGTAGCTTGAGCGATGAGAACTAAAACTAAGGGCCGGGTCTAGATTAATGATCTACAGTGCACCTACTATAGTCACTCACATAAACACGGAATCTATTGTCCCTACAAAATGATGCCAACTCGTGATCGTTAATGATTTACGTATATTCGCGGTGTAGCCGGTTACAAACCAGCTCCAATCGATCGAGTACTAAGATCAGGCACCGATCTAAGTAATGACCTTCCTAGGGGAAAGGCGATGATTATCAGGACAGGACAGGACAGGAGTCCCAGGACATAGTGGGCGTAAGCCTGATATTCTCTTGACGGCTCTCATTGTGAGATCTATCAAGACAGACACCGGTCAGGATGAGCCCCAGGATGACGAGGCATCCGGGATCGCGAAAGTGACGATGACTTGCTGGCGGTTGGATACAACCTTGGTCATGTTCTGGAATGCAGGGCCATGACAGACGCCGTGACGCTGTCCTGGCTGTTAACGCACGTCACGTCAACCGTGCCGCTTGACCCGTCCGTGACGCGGGAAATATACACCCGGGCTCGCTCGCGGCCCAGCCCGATGGTGGTCATACCGCCTTTGCCGATGATCTCTTCCGTCTCGGCCGAGAGCTCGCCGCGCAGGTAGGGTATGGCTATTACCGGCCGAGCGTCGAGCGCACCGGCAGCGTATACGGCGCCGACTTCGCCGCTGGAGTGGCCGGTCACAGCGACTAGGTGGACGCCCCAGAACCGAAGCAGGTCAACGAGTCCTATCTGGATGGCGCTGCAAAGCGGCAGGCTGTACTTGAGATCCAACACTTTAGTCGTGTTCTCTCCGCGACAGAGAACATTACACACCACATGGTCAATAACAGCTACTGAGATATAAATACATGTGTAAACATAAGGAGTGCCCATAAGTACCCATCAGTGACCACTTCGCTGGTCAGAATACGTGGCTAGAATGGAATAGCTGGTGAAAGTGAAATCATCCACACATTACGCTATAACCTGTCCTAAGTAATGGTGAATTTCCAGCTTTGGGCGCCTCGTTTGAAAGGGCTGCTAAAGGCCTCGCGCCCCGCGAGCCGTAATATCCTCCAACGCCCCTTCCCCTGACTGATGAATCCATGTAACTTTTGTCCCGTTTTCCAAGCAGTTTTTAATAGTTGTATATGTCCCCTCCCAGATGACTGGACACACTCCAGAATAACGTTGTTGCGGTATACACACAGGGTGTGTATCCATGTCCCACCGGCTATGCCGACGCGGCAACGCCTCACCCCAACCCCTCCGTTTATCTGGTCGTTCCGTTCGTTCCCTGTCCACGGCGGCGCCCTTATTGAGTACGTAGTCGGTCGCATTGCAGCGCAGCCAGCCGTTGATGGCCGGATGGTTGCACTTGGCGTGCTCTATGAGCGCGTTCTTGGCGTCCATGACCTGGCTCGCGATCTTCGCGTACTCCCGGTGAAGCCTACGGTTACGTTCCTCAGCGACGCGCATCGTGGCCTCTTAGTCGGCACTCTGCAGCTTCTGCTTCTGCCAGTTGCGGGCCGAGGCTCGTATGTGGCGCTCGCGGTGGTGCGGGGGCGTCTGCCCGTCCGGGGACTCAATCTGGGTCATCTTTTCGTCTGCCGGGGCATCGTTGACGGTCTTCTTTTCGGTACTGACGCCGGTGACGACGCCCAGAGCGGCTGACAAAGCGTGTCTGTTGGTGTGAGTGTCGTATTTCCGCCTCTTCGAGGACGGCGGCATCGGCGTCGGGTATCTGCTGTCACCGGCATTGGCGACGCTTGAGCCGTGGCTGCTATACGGCTAATCGCGTGAAGATGGAGGTGCCAAAGACGAGTGGTTAATCGGGGGGGAGGGGTTGGACGGTTGCAGTAAGCTAGCTCGCCCAGGGCTTGGGAGCTGATGCAGCTTGAAGTAAGGGAATGACCAGCCACTGTGGTCTGCGACTGGAGAAATGTCGTTGGTTGGCAACGTAGGGGTAGGTCTGCCAATCTGCCAGTGGTTAAGATTTACGACGTCGGCAGCGGCGGCGGCGGCTGCTGTGTAAGGTTGATCGTTGTATCGAGCATCGGGATCAAACGTCCAAGTATTGCGGTCAATGAATTCACCATATGGCATTATATATGTGTTGTCGTCCATGGCACTGTACTCACTCATGCTGTCCGGCAGGGCCATGTTGTTGTTGAACATGGATGCGTTGAAATGCGGTGACGATCCTTCCGACTCTTTCTTCGTGTCGGCCGGAACCGCATGCTGGTTGATAGGGCCTCGAACGTGACTGGCTTCCGACCCGTGCGAGTAGGAGTAATCCAGGTTTGACGGGGAGCAGAGAGGTGTCTGGGTCGGGGTCCAAGATGCGTACTCCGCCTTGACGGACCGAGACTGACTCCGGGCGTCGGGTGTTTGACTGGGATCTGGAGATACTGGGTCGTGGGTGTCGAGGTGAATAAGTATCAACGCTAGGTTAGACGGAATCTAGGGAGCATCTTCTTGCCCTTGAGCTGGGGGTTCCATTACTGCCATCCGTCTCATAAAGCTGAAACTCATGAAACTTCCGAACCAGATTTTCCGCCTGCGCCGCGGACGGATTCGTCACAGCGAGATTCAAATCCACCATCAAGGCAACCGGTACTTGATCGGAAATCTTTGAGTGCTTCCTCCTCCGTTCAAGATCCCTCTGGATTGCTCTTGCTTGCCTATGGTCCACAACGCCCTTCTCAAGGGCCATCGCGAGAAGACTCAATGTTAACGCCTTGGCCAAGCGGAAACCGGTGTATAGCGTTTGGTAACAGGCTACGCAGAGGCGGAAGAAGAAGTTCCTCTCTGTGTTGTGTTGAGGCTCACGTGCCTCACTGAGCATCGCGTTGGCGACATAGAGCAGCGCTGGATGCCAGAACAGGCAATATTCAGACTCAGAGTAGTTCTGGCGATAAGAGATCACAATTCTTTTTAGTTGGTTTATCGACGCTGTGCTGACGGCATCCGGCGTGGACTCTTCGGACTTGAAGGCGAGTAGTCGCTGTCGAGGAGCACCGTTTTGCCGAAGGAGGGGGCGAAATAGTTGGAGGATAGCCACGTGGTAGTAGATACTAAAGATTGCTTTAGTCAAGTGCCCCTCACTTCTTGTCTACGAATTTCCAAAGGTGGCTTACTGTAGGACCATGCTATGATGTGTACAATGGTCGCCCTGGGCCATCTCGAGCGGCAATCCATCTGCCCATGACAAAAGCCGTTTGTAAGCCTGTTCAGCAAAGGCTAAAGTTATGGCATCAGCGTAAGGTATCTGATTTGATCCGTACATGGTTTGAACCATGCCATGGACTATTAAGGAAAGGTGGCAATGCTCCCTAAGCAAGTCTGTGTCAGAGGCGCGTCTTTTATGTACTGTTGATTTGTCTGTATCTCGCGCAATGCGTATGTCATTGCCTGGTATGGGAGCGCGGGGTGGGTGCTCTATTAGACGCTCGTGTAGATGCAATGAGAAAAAGCTTTTTATAGTGATTAGATTACAGGCGCGAATATCATGTAACGCAGGGACTCTGGGGGACTTTAGAGAGTACCAGATAAACAAACGGAAGACATCCTTCTAGTGTGGGGAGGAAAGGGGAAAGGAACTGTTGGGAGAGGGTGTCTGCGTTTTCAGTTTGAAAGTTAACATACGTTAGACAGGTGAATAGCACCCAAGCAAGCTGAGCCTTAGCTTGTCGATACTCTGCGCTGTTGCTGAAATCGATCTCTACGTTCTGAGAAGGATCAACGTTGAAGAGGTCAAGCCTTTTGGATATCTGCAGGACATCGGCGATATAATCCGTATATTCTATTCCGGTCCCGAAAGACATCGCGGTCAGGGACAAGTACTGCACCGCAGCCGCAGTACAGACATGGTCTGTTGCTCGAGTTTCCTTGGCCTTTTCCCACATCTCCTTCGCTTCGTTGTAAAAAGCGTGACCTACGAGGGTGGCTTCCGGCTCAAAGATTGCATATCCCTGCTGCACTAAGGTAAGACTACGCGTACAATGCAACTTGAGCGTTGAGATTCTAGAGAACACTTACACAAGCCCAAGCGAACAGCGCACTAAGAAGAATGCGAGAGCAGAACTCATTCTTACCAAGCAGCCCATCCAGTAGTAAGTCGACGTCAATCAGCGGCATCATTGGATGGTCAGTTTCTAGGTACAGCTGCAGCACCGCGATGGAGAATTCGTTAGTGATGGGAACATTCGTCCATTGTGTTATGTCGATACTAAGTAGTCTGTTGTCGTACAGTGCTGTTGGCTCCAAAGTCCCGAATAGACTCTCTTCGTCTGGGCTTCTGTCTCTACGTCGTTGGCCGTAGTGGGAAAAGTAGGATCGACTGTCGGTTGAGTCTAGAGAGCTGGAGTTTGTTCACAAAAGTAAGTGACAGCCTTATCAGTTATCGTCGGCACCAGATAGCACAAGAGAAAATGTTTCCTACTACTTCTACCCTGCCAATTCGAGGCTCACAGTGAAAGCAGCCCCCGTCTGGGTTGTTCGAAAGTAGGGCTCACTCACAGCATCGGGCCTATTCTACTCCGGCGACTACTACTCGGCTGTAGCAAAATTTCTAAGTCTAGATTGGTAGGTTGGATCGGCGCCCATGTGGGATACGAGATGGGGTGCCTCATCATCAACTCGAATTCCAAGGAAGACTGCGGAGGTGGCAGAATTGCCCTGTTAAGCGCCACTTGAGAAAAGCCGACATCATATCGCCGCAGAGCGGAGGCTACTTGGGCTGGATTATTGCCACTCCTCAGAAGCTGTAGTGCCTCCAGAGCGTCGTCATCTGGGACACGCTTCAACATGCTGAGCAAGTCTGCCGCATCCGCGTTGCTCAAGGCCTCGTCCTTGTCCACAAGCAGGCTTCCAGCGGGTATGGTCTTCAGGATAGTGTCGTTAACCGTTACATACTCGCAGGCCAGTCCACGGCGTAGGCACTGAGAGCAGACTGGCTGGCTATCGCACTGCATCAATCTCGCCATTAGTGGTATTTTGTGCGCAGCAGCACCCGAACTCAGGGGCTGGGTTGGGCCCACGACCTGAGCGCTGAAATGGACATTAGGAAAGGTGAGGGGCATACGGCATTCTTTTTCTCTCGGCAGAAGTTGCAAGCCTTCGATATGTAGGGCCGTCGTCTCTTGCGGCCCTTGGAATTGCCCTCATCGCCCTCTGTGTCCCCCAACCATTGAGGTGGCCGCTGGGCAAGCCTAGGGGCAAGCGGTCGAAGAGATTTGTCTGGCAGCATTCCAAAGCCAAGGTCATCTGCTGTACCGAAAAGACAAATGTGCCAATCGAAACCTGAACAAAAATGTTTGGGATTTTGAGTTACGGTTGCCACCTTGCGGAGAACTTTTGAAGCTAGACAAAGGAAGAAGCGGGCCTTTCTAAAGGAGTAAACTCACAGACCGGAGTACACTTCAGCTTTAGCTACTGAGTTCTTTGGATTTTCCAAGCAGCGCCACCCGCCACAATCAAAGCCCGGCCAGATTAGTCAGGTCTCCCTATTGGGATTTAACCGCGCTATGTCCGGCTACGGGGTTTCGTGTGACCATTCCGTTGTTAAGCCGGCACGAGCCACTAGGTTTTGTTACGCAGCGATCGTTAGCTAGGGGTGTATTAGTGAGCATAAATAATAAAGAGGGCTATGATTTTAACCGTCTATCTATATACTGAGTAGAAGACCCCCTATACCAGTCCTTATCAGACTTAGTCATACTCGTACAGACCATATGGCTCTTGATGCATACAAAGTGTGACAATTGCTATAACAAATTGTGCACCGTAAAAGAAAGTGCTCCACCGTTTATGCTGCCAGTCCACAGGCAAACATGTGAAGGCGCTGCGTCGATCCGATGCAGATAGCCATCCAATCTGGCCATTCCGGTTCTAAGCCTTGCTTTGCAACAGTGGTTGCCTCTTTCGATGTAAGCTTGTCCTAGACATCATGTGTGTACCGAAAACAATGCAAAGCAGCGAAAGAGAGGTGTCAGTCAGGAGCTCTGCAAGTGGTGTCAGCAAAGAAGCGGGACACTGGCAAAGCACTGGCGCTTACGTTTAGGCCCTCTTGGACCAGTCTGTCTAGTGCCCATCTAGTGCTTACCTTCCCCGAGGATGGCTAGAGAGGACAACCAGCTACAGCGATAAACCTTACTGTAACGGCACCAGAGGATTGCAGATCAATAAGTAACCAAGTCTTCCTCTACAATACTGTAGCAAATCATTTGGGTTCATCTTCAGGTCTTCGACCACCTATATCGCGTGAGCTACACTGAACGGATCTACTTCCTCCCCCCGAATCCAGATCCTTTTAATTTTGCTTATTACGCTAATATCTTCCTGCGGGTTGCCATCAACGAGCAACAGGTCAGCCCGTAAACCCCCCCGGACCATGCCACGGTCGCCAAGACGGAAGGCTTTGGCTGCCACGCAGGTTGCTGAGCGGAGCACGTCAAGTGCAGGCATGCCGGCCTCGACCAGCAGTCGAAGCTCCTCGTGTAGACTCTCGCCGAATGGGATCTGGGATCCTGGGACCAGGTTCGCTGTGGTGCCTGCGCAAATGGTGACGCCAGCATTGTCATCAGAGTCGACAAAGAAGTGTACTGTATGTATCCGTTGTCTATGTTTTTATCTCTACGCCGTCCGACAAAGGTGCATCAATGCTGCAGTGCAAGACTGTACTGTGCTGTAACGCCAAGACGTCAAAGGCTCAGTCATCACATTGTCCAAGTCGCCCACTGAACCGACGTTTCTGGGAGAGAACTCAACGCCACGCCGGCCAAGGTGGAGGGACAAGCCGGAGTGGTGGCACATGATTGCGACATGCCGTCCACGTTTGCCCAGACAAGTTGGTGCCGGTCGCAGAAGCAGTTGCAGTAGGGCCAGTTGACGTAGCGTCTATTGTCCAAATCCCAGGCCCAAAGGGGATCGGGCCCAGGCTCCAAGCCGTCTTGCGTCGACGCAATCGGACTCGGCATTGGGTAATCAGCAGAGGGTTCGCTTTCCGGCTGGCTTCTCTCGGGGGACGTGCAGCCGTCGAGGGCCCAAGGACTACCGTAGTTGTGACCCGTTTCGGACATGCTCCCCCGCAAAACATCTCGCGAATTGGAGGCACACGGTGTAGAGGGCCGTGGCACGCTGCTTTTCCTGGCAGTCGACACCTTCGTCTTTTTTCTGCGATTCACTCGGGGTTTGCGCGTTGGTTGGAGTTCCGTCAGTCCTGCATCTGCAAGCTTCCAAAGGGAGCCTTTCCCTTCCACTCGCTGGAAGGCCTGTGTACTAAAAGTTAGCAGGGGCCCTCCCATCACTTTCTTTGCAAGTCTCCACGAACCTGGTTCAGGCAGAGGTTCGAGCGAACGCTGTTTTTCCATCCTTGGTGTAATTTATTGGCTTTCCTGGTGTTTTGCTCAAACCAGTTGTAAAGTTCGCGCAGGCCCATCTGCTTCGTCGTTCTGCTGAGAAATGCAATGCGGATGAGCTCTGCATATGTCATCTTCCGCCCGCCTTCGTCCACTTTGGCGTCGGCTGTCGGCGATGATTCGTCGGCTGTCTTGGCCAGGTGGGAGAAAGCCGGATCCCCGCCGAAGCTTTGCTGTGACGTCCCATTTCGTGCCAGCATGGGGAGCGGCTGAATTTGCTGGCATGCGTTTTTGTCTTCACGAGATGTGAGGTGGTGTGGTTTTCGAGAAAACAGAGGACAGTCGAGTCCAGAAGAGATGGGCAATGTGCGAATGGGGTCCATCGATCCAAGCCGCTCACCGCACGACGATGTGCAAGTCCTATAGTTAGATCGAATAGTTTAAGCTTACAGCTGTACTCGCGAACGCCAGTCGATTCAGCGAGGACGTCGGTGTTTGACGAACCCTCTTATTTCCGAGTCACACCTTTGTGCTCGCCCGTTTGCAATCATGAAGCTATTGATAGCATGGCGTCCAGCGCCAGAACAACATCCCAATGGCTGCACCTTTTCTGCAGTACCCAAATCGAGAACCAATTGCTGTCAGCGACGCCCCTTCGCTCGCAGAGCCAAAGCCGGGATCTCAAGAGCGGCAGTCAGATTGGCCCGCCAGAAGCTGACGCCACCGAACGCTCGTTACTGTGTCTCATTGCAAAACAGAGGGCAACGTTCTGCTCTATGGGTCGGGAGGTCGAAAAATGTCTCTCGCCTCCGCGACCATCAAGCCAAACAGCGAGAATTTGGGAGCTGCCCACGCAAAGCCTGGAAAGCTGAATGTGGATGTGTTCGTGTGGGACCTACGTAGCAGTGGCCGTTTGTTGCTTTTGCGCTGTTGCTGTACCTGCGAAATCCTTTGCCAAGATTGCGCCCCCGCAGTCCCGCCTTCCACAACGCTGCAAGGTCGCCGACTGCACTTTCGCAGCACTAGCAGAGGCCTGACAGAGCGTCCACGCGCCATAAACGGCTGCGGCTCTATGAGGAAGCTGATTGTGCACGCGAACACCAGGAACGGTCTTCCGTCTGTAGTGCCGCGGGAACATGGCTGGACTGGGGATTCATCAATCACTACTCAATTTGCTGCACAGCATGCAAGAGACGGTTCTGATTTCGAGCGCCGGCAGGGCAAGCGCTGTGAAGTCAGGAAGCGCCAACCATCCCCCACGCGAGATCGTCT
>JASUDE010000707.1:0-19641 GCA_034509685.1 Colletotrichum cereale | reverse complement strand
GGGGGGGTTAAACCATTCGATGCAAACGGCGATGGCCTCGACTCGATTGGAAGGAATTCCTTGGACTGGTCACACACAATGGATCCCTCGAATGAGGTTACTGTAGACAATCAAGATAAACATCAAGAACACATAATCAATGCCCTTTGCCATACAGGTGGTCTTGTTTACGTTGATGTGGCTAGAAATCTGTCTGAAACGTCCCCCCTCCTTGGCCTCCCGCGGGTACCTGCATCGCCTGCAGTGCCGACACAGCAGGGACGAGGGCGCTCTCGACGGCCTCGGCCTTAGCCGTGGCATCAATGAAAAACTGAGTCTGCGTGAGGTCGATTGTTGTGGCGGACGCTATGTTCCCCTCGTCGCTAGTACCAATGTCGTTGTCGTCGTTGTGAGCTGGTAATATGACAGAGGAACCAACAGAACGCCAGGCAGCACTGGATGCTAGAGAGTCCATCCGGCTGCGCGACTCGGCGACAAGTCTGCAGGCAAGCAACAGACTAGGAATCGTCTCATCGAGGGAGTTAACCACGGGAAGGGTTGAGTGGCTTATGCCAAGCAGAGTTTGGGCTCCACGTCGGACGTATTCCTCGTAGCGTTTCACGGTTCCCTGTCGAAATACACCAACCGAACCAGTCTCTTGGGCTCCTCTGGTCTGTCAGTGACCATGGATGGCGCAGGCTCCGTAGCGGGGCAAAGGTGGCACGGCTTCTCCAGCCATGGAGAGAGGTCAGGGCTAAGAAGTGTATCGCGGTAGGCAGCGGCAACAAAGGGACTCAAAGCGGCTGAGGAGTTGGGGTTGGAGCGGGGGCTCTTGGAGACGATGTTACGGAGGAGAAGTAGGAGGAAGTGTAGGTTGGCATGAGCTGCCGGGATCCAGGAATCTCTTAGCTGTAACTCCACAAGAGGCTGAAGCGTTGTGAGGTGATGTATGCGGGTAAGGATGAGGTGGCAGATAAGGGTAATATTCTCAGGGTTGTTGTGGTCAGGCAGCCCAGGCCTAGGGTGAGAAGGGTGCTCGTGGGTAGCGGCGGTGCTGCGGCGGTGGCGATACAGCAAACAGGATAGTGAGGTTTTTTACAGGTTTCCTGAGCAACCTGGTATAGACTGGGCAGGAGAGGTTGGTCAAGGACAATGGCTTCGTATAGCGGCTGAGTAAGAGAGGTGCGTATCTGCTCAGGCAGAAGCAAGCGCTGGTGTAGCACAATGGGGTTGGTGGTATTAAAAACGCGAATGATGTATGGAGAAGGGCCGGGGGACGGCTCGGTGGGGCAATGAGTCGGGACAGAGGGGAATGTCAAACGGCATACGGCGGAGGGTTCGGCCGGCGGCGAGGAGGAGGAGCGACTGGCGACGATGCAGAGGACGGCGGCGAGGCACACGAGGGCGGCGAGAAGTGGGCCAAGGCGACGTCGAGGGGTGGGTGGGAGGACGGGCACGAGGTTGGTGCTACAAGCTGTGGCGGGGCGACGACAGCCAGGGCAAGGGGGCGATGAACTGGCCAGGTCGATGGGATCGTCAATCTCGACTATGGAGCCGGGAGGCTCGGGCTTTTGGAGATGGGGAGAGCCAGTCGAGAGCAAGGGACGGAAGCAGGTGTCGGATCGAGAACCACGAAGATGGATGCTGATAGGGTCGGCTGGGTCGGGGATGAAGTCCTGGTGGAAGCAGATCACAAAGGACTGGACCTGGCGTGGTTGGCGGGATGGACAGAGAGGCCGGGGTCATGGTCGTGATGGGCGTCGTGGTGTCGGGCGTTGAGAATGCTTTGGCGAGAGAGGGAGCGGTTAGAAGGGAGACATGTCGAGAAGCGCAGGACAGAGAAAGAACCACAAGGGCGGCACGGAGCTGGTACCACGACAACCATCATGTCAGACGACGACGACAACGACAACGTCGGGCGGTCGTTGTGCGGGTGTTGTCGAGCCATTTTGGTTGGTGGTGCCGAAGAGACGACGACGACGACGACGACGACGACGACGACGACACTGCTAAAGCTTTTGTTTTTTGGGCGACGACGGTGAACAGGAAGACAGATTTCGAGGTTGAGCGAGAGAGGCCGAGAGGACGGGGGGGGGACGAGTGAAGAGGTCATGGTCTTGGACTCTTGTTTTTTTCCGCAATTGATTGTGATTGTTGTTTGTGTTTGTGTTTTGTTTTGTTTTGTTCTTTTGTGTTCGTACGAAGCAATATTGTTTTGGAAGTGAGCTTTGGCAGGATTGTGATGGATTTTATACGAGGTACATGCAGCCAGTCGGTACATGCATATCACATTCAGGGCACATGAGCTCCGGGGTCCCCCGTCGCAGTGCGAATACCGACAAGAGGCTAGAGCAGTGAAAGTATATGGGGTTTGGGGACTGAATTCGACGGTAGGGCTGAAAGATTCCCGGAGGGGTTTCCGTGATGCGACCCCGAAACTGTGCAAAAACGGTGACGTACAGAGCAAAGCAGCAAGACACGATGTCTTTAGGGGGATGGAAGGATTGGCTGTGCACTGTGCACGCTTGAGTAACGGTATTTGCGTCAAGAGAGCTCAGGCTGCAGGTGCTTCCAGGCAGAAGTCATGATTCCTAGAAAGGGAAACTTCGCCTGCGGACGAGGAAACAGATCAGGCGCCTACGAGCACATCGTTCACCTGGGTTAGCAGCACAAAAGTCCACACCACAACCACTTAATCGAAGGACTGCATGACTTCTACTGACGTCAGCTCAACAAAGGTCTACAGCACATAGACTGAGGACTGCGCTACCTCCGCGCTTGCTGTCAGCAGCACCAAGGGCGTTTCTACCTCTGCAAGCGAGGTCGTGAGCACCACAAAGCACCACTGCACCACAACTCCTACTACCAAGGACTACACTATTTCCACCCCCGTCAGCAGCACCCAAGTCCACAGCACGACTATGGAGGAATGCATCACCGAGACTGCCATTAGTAGCACCGAGAGAGCACGACTAAGAATCAGGCCCATCCTCCTCCTCCCACTACCATCCCCAACGCCAACCCGACGAGCGAGAAGCCTCCACACACCAAGACGAGCATCACCAAGCTGACTACGTCCACCACCTACACCACGACCGTTGAGACCGTGGCCAGATGCCCTCCCAGTGTCACAAATTATGCTTGAAATCCTGTCACCACCACCAAGGCCATCGCTGTCTCAACAACTATCTCTCCCGTCACAGAGGAGTCCACGAAGCGTGTTTCCACCCACCCTGCTCCTCCCCCAACGACCTGTACGACTTCTACAGTTTACACCACCAAGATTCACACCATCACTAGGTGCCCTCCCGACACCCCTAACTGTCCCGAGAGTCCTCACACCACCACGGAGACCATTCCTGTCTTCACCACCTTCTGCCCTGTAACCGAGAGCGTGCCTCACCCTTTCACCACTGTGCACCCCATGCCCAGCAGCCCACCTCATGCGCCGCCTGCTGGCAATCCCGGTTGGCCGCAGGGTCGGTCAGTTCCTTCTCGTGGGCCCCCCCCCCCCCCCCCCAACCACGCAAACCCCCAAGGGGCACAGCGCGGTGAACGGTGCGCTCTTGGGAATTGAGAGGGAGGAGATGAAAGCCTCTAGGGCGCCGTTGGCCTAGCCAATCGGTCATTGCTAAGGCTGCCTTACTTAAGCCTACATCCCCTAGTCTGCTTAGGGCTAGTGCTGTCATCCTAGGTAGAAGCCCCTTATAAAGGAGAATTTAACTTATAACTATAGGTTTAGTCTTAGAATAATGTCACGTGACTAGCAGCCGCGCTAGTCTGGTGGTAGTTTCACTACTAACATAACCTTAAACGTGTAACTACTATAGGAGACACGTAAAAGGATATAAAACTTCAAGTCTAGGAGGTCTTAGAATAACTACACTTAAGTAGGTAGGTATATAGCACTACACCTACTAGCGTAGCGCCGTAAGAACAGTATCCTTGTAGTTACTATAACTACTATAATCTTTTAGTAAGTATTAAGATCCTTAATAGTAAGGACGTAATCGTAGTCTGTAATATCTAACGCTTTAGGTTTATAAGAAGCTTTGTAATAATTAGGCGCTTATTTAGTAGGTAATATAGTTATAATAGGTAATAGATTAGTTGAAAACTCTAAATAGAGCTACAGCTAGTAGCGCCTACTCTTATAGGCTGGCGCTAGTTAGGGCTAGAATAGATTTACCTGTGCTAACTATTAGGCCGGCCGACCGGTGGATCCCGGTATCTCCGGTGGAATCCACAGTCTGGCCGGGCACTCCGTGTAACTAGCCACCTTGTCCTATAACAGTACTACTTTTAGGTTTATGTATCTCTAGAGGTTAAGAGGTAGTAGTTTTACTCTAATAAGGTTAACACATATAATCTAATTACTATATAGTTAGAAAGTAGTTACTTGTCTACTAGTAAGTATATTATCAATATCATTTAGTAGAGTAGTACTTTAGCTGTTATAAAAGTGTATTTTAAACTATTAATTGTCAATTTTCAGAATTATAGGAAACGGCTCTTAGTATGCTGATTGAAACATTGTTATATATATATATATTCTAGAAACACTCTTAAAAATACCCTTTTCTAGTTAGGGAAATCTTAACTAATTCCTGGCCTTCTGATTAGCTGAATCCCCTCCAAGGTAGTGCAAAACCACCGTAGAACCCCGGAGGATTTCTCCATTATTCCATTATGTCATTTGGCCACATTTGACAAGAATGTTATCCCCTACGCGCAAGAGAAGATGCACACAGGGGTTAACACTTTCATTGTGCCGGCCGTGTCTCCACGTAGAAGCTGTCGCGTTCTGGTTTACCAAGCGGAATGCGATTTCGAGTCTCTGAAATCGCTTTGAACCGTGTTGCGCTACCAGCCGGTACGCTTGAGTTTACGCTCCCGGAGTTTGGGCTCAACCTTGAGCGCAGTATGGTTGTGCAAGGCCAGCTGGGCGCTGTCTCATCTCGCACGACTCAACCTGCATTACCCACGTCTTGAGCCTGGCAATGAAGACTTTGGGCTTGGTGTGCTCAACAGACTTCACAAGATAGCCAGCGGTCGCTTCACCGGCACAGATCAGGCGTACGTCCATGCCGTGGCCGACATATTAGACGACATGGCGTAGGAGCACACGGCGGCGTTCCTGGTTATTAATTTCACGACCGCGTAGGCCAGGCCGCAATTGTAGTCCCTCCCAGAATATTAGCACCGACATATATCTAAACCTGCAGCACTGAGGCCAAGAGGGGCCCTCTGGTCGACAAGTTCTCAATCCGGCCTGACTGGAACGTTCTGCAGCTAAGACGACTCCCATGCTGCTGCCGTCATACGAATTCCAAGCAGGCGGGGGGTCGACGTTATGCTTGTGTCCTTCTCTGGGTCCCTGCTCAAGGCTTCTTGAGACTATATTGCCCGATCAGGCCACTTGATCAGAATTGGAAAGACAGACATTAAGGCCAAGGGGTGCCTGAATATGGCGGCTTTTGGACGGTGCGCAACGCACATAGGCGTCGATGTTCTCCATTCGAACGAGTACGACAGTAGTAAAGTTGGCGACGCCCTTTGTGAGTCTCTCCGCATACTCTCGGACAGACCGAGCCTGCATTATATTTTCTATATCGCTTCGACCGCCAGAATGCTCTATTTTTGCTAAGGGCGGGGCAGGGCCAGTTAGAAACCATGGATCAACTACAGTACACCAATCATTTCCGCAAGCTAAGGTACCTTCGCTTACTATTATTCCTGCTACGTTAGAGGTACTGGCTACCTCATTCAGTAAAAAGCAGTACATTGCGATATAGCTAGAAACGCCGATACGTAATGTACATATTATAGTGCGGAGTAAACGTAGGTATAGAAGAGTGTTTGTTTCTGTGTGTAATTTATTTTGTGCTAATGGTGTCGCTAAGAACGGCAAAGGGCGCCGTTTGGAAACTTCCTGTTCTATTAATAAGGTTTAGTAGTGTTCACAAATTGCGCGTGCGTCGGAAATTTCCGGTGAGCAGCGGTTACCCAGTCCTGCCCTGATCTGCCACTCAAGACCCACATACACAGTGCTACAGTTCAGACAATAGATAGCGTCCTAAGCTTAGGACTTATCTTTCTTTTCATCTAATAGAATATAATCTTAGAATTACTTAGTGATAACTTATAATAACTAATATTATTATTCGTCGTTTTACTTCTATATAACTTTTATTAGCCAATAATTTAATTTTACTTTATATTTGAATAGTATGACGAAATTGAGTCCAATCATTATGTTAAAGCTACCTAAAGGCTTAATTGCTTCTTATTTTGCAATTACGTATATATAGCTATGTAAATACCCTCTAGGTGCTGTAAACAGTAGATCCTTTCTTCCTATCAGCCATTACACCGTCACCAAGATGAAGCTCTCTCACCTGTCACTTCTTTTTACTATCTTTGCTGGTACTGATGCTCTTATGTGCAGGTACGTATTTCCTTGCCGGCTTGAAATGTGGCTAACATGGCTTTAGATGTAAAGGTGGTTTGACTGGCAAGTCAGACGACGGAAAGACTGGAGCAGCATGTGCTGCTTTTTCAAACTCCCGTATGCTACGCTCAGGCTCTTCACTGTACTGCGTGGTGCCAAACAAGCAGGCTATGAAAGATGTACGTTACTCCTAGCCTGTATATATGAACTAACACTAAGAAACTCTAGGCCTGTAAGAATGTGGGGATGAAAGGCGAGCCTGTATGTATAGCTGGAGGAGACAGCGAGACGGATAAGAAGAAAGGGCCTAAGGAGGGCGGTCCGTCGCGGCCTCCCCCGTCTTCAGACCCATACGCTGGTGGCTACGGTGGCTATGGCAACAACCCGCCACCTCCCAATCCATACGATGGTGGCTACGGTGGCTACGGCAACAACCCCCCACACCATTCATACGGTGGTGGCTACGGTAGCTACCCGGCACCATATCCTCCCTATCCGGATGATCGCGGCTCCGCACGGGAGGATGACTATCATAACCCTCGGGATGGCACCTGGGGCCACGACATGGTAAACTCTTTCTTTGGTGGTTATAATCGCCCGCCCCGAGGGTACCGTAAACGCAGTCTGGGTAAGAAAGGCAAACCATTCACCAGATAAAGAAAGAGCCGCAGACGCGTTATTAGACGCGGAAGGAAAGAGGTACTTAGAGAACACTATACAAGGTAAGTACTAACAGCTTGTACACTATATTTCTACACAGAAATTGTTATTAACATTACAAAATAACAGGAGGATCAGAATTTACCTTAAATTTACAACAACAGGCAATAAGGGCAACAGTGCTATAAAAGAGACATCTCCAGTTCAACACTAAAGGTTACACTACAACCAGGGTTCGGCTTTCGTGTTATAAAGCTATACTAGACAATTCATTAATAATATAAAAACATGTTCCTATAGTAACCAATGCTATTCATTACACAGGATATTCTAAAGACATAATTAGCAGCTTTTTTGTAAGAACTGACGTTAACTAAGCTAAGAAGGGGCTGTACACCTAAACAACTAAGAATAAGGGCCCTCTTACTTAGTAGGTAGTATAAAATAATTATAAAAACTAGTTAGTCTCCTAAAGTTTAAGACTGCACGAAGAATAACTCTGTTGAATAATAACATTAATATAGGTATAAATAAATTTATTTGACAATAGTTATGGAAAGGGTGCAGACTAGGGAGGACTTCTTGTCCCACTTGTGCTAATGGAATAAGCTTAACACAACTATGCTGTGGATTTGCAGTGTAACAGAATCAGATAAAAGAGCCTACTTATACAAGATGTCGTCTGAGAAGGCAGCCATGGTCTGTGCTTCACAAGGCACAACAGAAACCCGGTTCCAAGTCCCCGCACGGCAGAGGATCAAGTATCGGGTGCTGTTTGGGGTTCTTAGGCTACTTGTTAGTCTTCTCAACATAGCTTCAAAAGCAGTTTTCGGCTCTGCGCTCTACCGCAATGTCTCCCATCTTGAACTAACGGAAGCCTGCAATGCCTGTCTCTTTGCTGCTGTCTATCCTTGCACCAACAAAATTGCACTTACAGATAACCCTAGCTATAGCCAAATATGAATTGGCATGGGCCTCGCCAGCCCCGCGGGCTGCTTGTTTGTACATTGTCAATAGTCTTGGCGATTTCAGAGTCCCTGGCGCCGGACACTAACTCCCTCCCGGGGAGCAATGTTAGCCCGCCAAGATATCCTAGCCGGGGCTCCTTCCGGATATGTGTGGACTGAGTTGGAAACATCACACTGTTCAGCCAACGTCGAACGTCAAGATTAGCTGATGCCTTCGCTTTTGGCTCTAGACCGCGAACCCAGACCACAGAATCCGCCACTAGCTCCAGTTAACGCTGTAACTCATTTAGTCCCAACTCATCACTTTGCTACGTCTCAGAATCCACTCCGTTATGTCAAGACTTAAAGCAAAAAGAAAAACTGTATTTTAATTTTCTAATTCCCTACTTCAGTAACCTTTTATAATCCCTAAGGGCTGCTTTTAGGGTACTTATATATTTACAGTAAGATAAAAGGTCTGAAAATAAACTTATAGCTTTAAAGTGCGTTTAATCTCAATACTGTTGTTAAAAACATATTTTTAGTGTATTACTTGTAGTGCTAGTATGTAATAAGCTTTTGCCTTTAACATTATGTTTCTTTACTTATAAGGATCCTTTCTATACATTCAATACAAAGAATATAAACTTATATAAAGCATCATTATTAGATTTCACGTATATTTCGACAACTAAAACATTTGTACTGACTAGGAGTGTTGACGTCATTGTTGGCAGCATTATGTAAGATACATCCTGAATAGGCAGTTCGGTCTATGGCTCGGCTGTCAACTGGATCAGGCTGTAAGGCATTATCATGTTGCAATCACACGTTGCATCGAGTTTTACCCCGCCTTTCCATTTATCGTGCTTTACCAAACATCCTCACGCACTCTGCGGTTTCTCAGCAATACGCTTGAGATGCAACAAGGGAGAGAACTCCAAACCTCTTATAGGCTGTAAGCTTAAGCGTGCAGTGATGGCACATTCCACCGTTTTCTCATCCATCTCCTTATAAAGTTCTGCTGATCTACTGCATCAAGTCTTCATCGTCTGATCAGAGCGTGTCATCCTCCGAGTTCACGAAAAACATGCCGCTTTGCTCATCTTGTGAGTCTCTCGATTTGGCCAACCTCGTCGATGAGGACAACGATCTCCAAGATGTCGTTGTGCACAAGTCTATTACAACTCTCGAGAAGAATGCACCTTTTTGCGACATCTGCAGACTCTTCTGGACCTCTTTTTGTAAGAAACTCGGGCAGTTTGACCGAGATATCAAGAAAGAGATGAGCTCGTTAGGGCGATTGGTCTCTCCTGTTGTGATGAGAGGTTGTCGAGATTTCGGCACCCACCCCGACTGGGAGCCAGGGGATATTTATTATCTCAAAGTCCGATGCGATGGCCTCCGGGTGTCCTGTGACTTCAGCTTTTATGCTGATGAAGAAGATGTCGGTTCAACGCGGTACCTAAAAGGCATCATGTTGGCCCGCCAGATCAAACACCCTGCACAACAATTGGGATTGCTAGGTAAATGGGTTCAAAACTGCGAGGAGAATCATGCGCAATGTCGTCGAGATCCCGGCCCTTTACCAACAAGAGTAATCGATGTAGGAAAAGAGGGCCACGCAGAGCCGCGACTGGTCGAAACAGGCGGAAAGATTGATCGTTATATGACACTCAGCCACTGCTGGGGCCGTCATCCCGTCATCCGAACGACCAGTCATACAATAAGCAAGCACCTCCAAGGTTTACCCCTATCGGAGCTGCCAGATACTTTCCGCGACGCGGTTATCATAACCAGAGCAATGGGGGTGCAATATCTCTGGATCGACTCTCTCTGCATTATTCAGGACTCCAAGGAAGACTGGGAACTCGAAAGTGCCCAGATGGGAATGGTATACTTTTCGTCGTTCTTGACGATAGCGGCATCGGCATCCCAGGATTCAAGGGGCGGTTGCTTCGTTCCACGGGAACACACTTCGAGGCATGCTCAGATAGGATACTGCCAGCCAGGAAGTAGCCATCGCAACATGGTATACATTCGGTCTCGTCCTAACGACTTCAGCAACATAGACAAGAGGACCCTGCATACGCGCGCCTGGGTGCTCCAGGAACAAGTCTTGTCGGCTCGCATGATCAACTTCGACGTCGACCAGCTTCTTTGGAAGTGTCAAGAGGATAGGCTTACAGAAGACGGTATCCCTTCCGAGACGACTGCTCTTCAAGATGGCCCAGACATGTCACAATCATTGGCAAGATATCAAGACTGTCAGTCTTCATTTGGATGGGAGGTCGATTGGTACTCAATGATTGGGCCGTACACATGGCGAGGAATCACCAAGTCATCCGACAGACTTCCGGCGCTTTCGGGTTTAGCAGACATGATGGAACAAAGGACTGGCGTAGAGTACGTGGCAGGATTATGGAAAAGTAATTTGGGCATCGGACTTCTGTGGCATCGGCAGGGGGGCTGGCTTGTACCACCGGCAGATGGCTATCGTGCACCGAGCTGGAGCTGGGCGTCTCTGGAGGGCGGTATCACAATCAGACAACTGTCGGCAATCTCGGACAGCTCGCTGGAGATCGCCGTAGAAGATATTGAGACGGAGGTTTCACCGCGCGGTCTAGACCCCAGAGGAAATCTGAAGTCTGGCCACATGATGCTGACTGGCAGGGTCAGGACATTTGACAAACGAATGAACCCTAAGGATGAGAGCTACCAACCAGTCGTCACAATCAACAGTACTTATGAGAAGGACGCAGGTAACGACTACTTCTTCGAGAATGGAGAGCTTGTGGGAGAAGTTGTCTTTGACGAGGCTTTCTACTCTAACGACCACCCATTGTATTGTCTGCAAGTGGCTCGTAGAAAGATAGAGGAGGGACCCACTGCTCCCAGTCGGTGGTATGGACTATTTTTTGGAGCCTACAGGGAAAGAAAAGGAATTTCGTCGCATAGGTTACGGGTGGACAGAGTACGTGCACAACAAAATGTGGTTTGAAGGTGTTCAAATGGAGAGAATTGTAATAGTTTAGACCAGCCGGTTAAGAGGCCGTTTTAAGCAGTTCGGAGGCCCCAGAAACCCAGAACCCACCCTACCCCGCGGACCTCTTATGAGATAGACCTTGGGCTACTGAGGTGTATGCTGCGCATGTAGTTCTCCTGGCGGCCGGTGGTTTCGCTCACCGCAAGTACTTGCGACGAGAACATTTGCCCCTCATCGGGGCGGAATTGACGTTGACCTAACCTACCTGAAGACGACACGGGAGATGCTCTGGAAGCAGCATGCAGGGTCGGCGCGGCCACTCTGCTTATGGGCGAGGCGTGGGGGATCTTCACAATCATGAACGCTGGAAACGGGAAGCTGGCGACTGCTTTGTTTGGACCTTTGTAAGCCACACTGCATTCTTATTCTGTCGACCAGCAAGGGTCCAGAATCATTTCCGAAGCGATGACGGAGGCGACAGAGAATTTGGCAAGGGCCAAAGCAAGTACCATTTGTTCTTTAGGGACAGGAGTGCAAAGCAGTCTAACATGGGACTCACCAACAGAACCTCCATACTATGCGATACAGGCGACTCTGGGAGACGTGTGCATCAAAGGTGGGCTTGCTGACGGACGAATACGGGCGCAGCAACTTATATCCAGTGCACTGCCCAGGCATCTCAGGATAAGCAGGGCACGCACACTAAAACTTCCCCCCTTGAGGCCATCATCATCGTTATCTGTGACATCCAAGTTGCTGACTTGTGCTTGCAAGTGTGTGCAAATCAAATATGGGTCATCCAATAAGTCGTGTGGTGCGTCTTAAAGTGGCTGGCGAATCTTCTGAAGTCTCTGTGGCACTGGTAGTGCGCTGTCAGCAGTCCTAACTACGGATACCATGGCGATGCAATTGATTGAGCTCTTATCCGAGCTTCTATCGGAGCCATGGTTTTTGTTCTGATCACTCGTTTGAGTTTTTGTTTTGTTTTGTAAAGCTCTTATCTGACGGACCAAGGTAATTACCGATAAAGCTGGAGCTCCGCACGGGCTACTAGCTCACCTTATCGGCGGAAGGAAGAGCCCAAGTCCCACTTCCTTGTTGGTTCAGCAACGCTTTCTGCGAGGGACTGGACGAAATGGAACAGCAAGCTCAGTCGAAGAAGAGTCGAAGAAGAACGATAAGCTCTCGAGGGGACGTTGAACATCCTTTGGCGTCTCAAAAGAGGGCTCCTGATGGCGCCCGCTCGGTCAGAACCAAAGCCATTGGAAAGTGGAGGTGCATAGGGGGTCTGCGAGGGTTATTTCGGTGACAGTCGCTTTTTGCGAGAAACAAATGTCTGTGTCAACATTGAACTCTGATCGTCTCCTTGGTAACAGGACTGCTCTAACCCTCAAGCCACGAGGCCCTAGGATGCTGTTGGAACCGGTTGCAATGACGTTGTATTCAAGGGTACGAGTGGCAACAGGCACGCATGGCGTCACCATGGGAAGCAAACAGCAACAGTAAAATGGTTAAGATGGCAAGAACAAGGACGCAGGAGGTCTGTTTAAGTGTAACAGTCGTAAATAAAGGAAGCCTGCCACACCGTTCATTCAGGGGCCCAGCCAAACTTTTGTACAAATAAGTGTCTATGATACGGGTCGTCATTAACGTACTCGGCTGTAGCTGTGTAAAGTATTTTACCTCTGACGAACCTCCCGCCCCTATTGCCAGGTATTTTTATTATAACGGTAGCATGCCTTCGGCCAGGGCCACCTTGGCCTCGCCTAGAGCTTCTAGTGTACGGTAGAAAACAGGCATAAAGCGGCGGGTGCGGCTTAGCTGACGTCCTTTGCTAGACGGTAGCGAGCCGAGGAAGACCCGAACGCAGATTCCACGAGATCACTAGATGGCACAGGTTTGATCGGAACTGAGGCAGCCCAGGTTCGGATTCTCCGGCCCCACCAATATCAACATGTCAAACAGATAGGAGCTATAGCAGACGTGGATAGTGTTTTGGATAAAAGTCTTAGGGGTGTTCCGTATGCAACAGAGTTGCAACAGTGCTTTGTCGAATTATATACAACTCGGATATTATACTGAAGAACATGAGAATATTGAGAGCAGACCTTTGCTATTCTAGGATAAATACGAGAAAACAAGGCAGCTTGCAAATTTGCGCAACATTGATTGAATTCTTGGTAGTTTCGGCTACATTACGATAGTCCAGGGTTCTACTAATTCCGGTTGCAGGTATATGGATAGGGTTTGGAGTATCAATGCTTTTGTCCGCTTTTCTGGTTAGATAGGAACCAAATAGTGGCTAGTAGAACGATAGGTGGTGGCCTTAGACAGAGGGTTATCGCCTTACTGAGAGCGCCGGCCCGTTGGGTTGACTCTGATTAACCATTCATCCCCGCTGTCAGCCATACGGAGCGTGTTTGATCGGCAGCATCTAGCTTTAGATGGCGAAAATAGTACTGCGCACTAACCGGGATCTGAAAAGTAAGTTTCGTCTCAGCAGGGCGATTCCTGTTTTGAATTAACAGCGCCGCTTGTAAGTGGAAACTCTAAGTTAGTGTCGCTATGCCTTGCAATTGGTTCAAGTCAGCTGCGCCCATCGCTCAAGACGTCGAGTAGACATTTGCTTTATAATAGGGCATGGCGGTAAACGCCTAGAAGTCTGAATATATAATCACCCTTGACATCTTGATAACATAAATATACCTGATTCATGTCCGACAATTCCGCCAATTTCGCCAACGTTAACATATAAACACAATTTTCGTACCATCAAACCTCTTATTTGCAAGGAATCAGCTCAACTCAGACTGCAAACAGACTGCCTAGTGACATACTCAAACCGCGTCTATCTTTCAACCCACTGTAAATTGCCCAGGATGAAGGCTGTCTCTTTTGCCACGACATTTGCGCTCTTTGGGTAAGTGTAAATACCTTTGAATTGTAGAGATTACCTATTAACAGTTCAAAGTGCCGCGTTTTCCCAGGAAATATTCAGATGCCGTTGCGCAGACGCTAGCAACCAGAACATTGCTGGTATCGACAGTTTATGTACCTCGAAGGGCGGAGAGGCGGAAACCACTCAGCTATGCATCAAGTTGCCATCTCGGTTCACAAACGCAGAGTGTGAAAAGGTGCAGGCAGGGTCGAAAGGCGACTGCATCGTTGATACCATTTCGAACAGTACCACCTCTATTACGTCACCTGCGGCAACATCTATGCCTCCGGCGGCGCCCCGGGCTGTTGAGCCGTAGGAATCCCAGGCATAGATGTTCAAGAACACCTGTATCTGCAAAGGCCTGGTCATTCAGTTATTCGAAAGCCGAGTATCGTTTAGAAGTGAAGGAGTTAGTAGCGATTTCAAATACCACTTTGATTCAAGTTTGAGTTTATGTGAACTTGTTGAAGACAATTTTGGAATGAAAGATTCCTAGGCTCAATCCTTGGCGAGGTAGTTGACTACTCTGCTCACTGCTTGGACTCCCGTGGAACATAGCGACAACCTTGCCGTGGAGGTGCTCCGTGGTGGGCATCATTGTGCCACATAGCGGAAGGCACAAGGCGGAATCAAGACTAAGTAGACTTTGAAATCCTTGGCGGATATGGAAACCTCATCCCAATACACGGGACACTTTCACGGCTACTTGTTTGGGTTTGGTTCAAAGGTAAATACTGCTTTAGGAGGCAAACTCCTGGCTCTAACCAGCGGATAGTGAGCATTCCCAATCCAGAAGAAATGCGCACCTGTATGCACGTAGAACAAGCGAGGTTGATTACCTATCAGCCATCTAGCTAGTACAAGTTAGATGGCACCCCATTCACCGAATCTCCGGATGTACCAGCCGTTTTGGGTTGCCTCCGAGCTTGGAACCAACCTGGAATATCATGAGTGCGCCTAAGTCTCCCAAAGTCCCGTACCGTCTCGAGCACAGCCTGTTTGGTGGCGTGGCTGGAGCCATAGTACTGGTAATCCTGTCTTAGCTATTGTCGCCTCCTTCTGACACTCCACCAATACATTTTGTCAACACTCAGCGGGATATGAACCCTCGAGTTCGCCTAGATAATAAGAGGTAATCCTTTGAAGCTTCCACGTAGTCACCACGGGGTCTTCGTCTCCTCCCATCTTCGCCGGGAGCAGTTCCTGCAGGTCGACCTTGACGCTATTAAACAGCTCGTTGGCTTCCGTTACAGCGCCGTTTGCCTCTTGCGCGCGGTTTTCGACCCTCTTCGAGAGAGTGTCAATCGAGAGGGCAACGCCGAGGCATATGGAAGACACGCAGCAGAGGATGTGCTTCTTCCGGAATAGGATGTCAAACTTCTTGAGGATGCCCTGCAGAGTCCACAAGATGTTTCTTCCTGCATCTTCGTCCAACTCGAACGATCCCCACGTCAAATATTCGGTGTAGTCGGCCCGTGGTACTTGTAGACTATGCTCAATGATGCGAGTTCCGCCGCAATGTTCGAGGCGAAGTCTGTCTAGTTCACGGAGAGATTTCAAGAAGTATTGCGTGGGTTCGGATATTTGGGGCCCTTGATCATACTCATCTGGCTGGCCCCGGTCCTGCGTGTACTAGAGTGATAGCAGGGCAAGGGCGCCGAGGGCGCTGCTCTTAAGAAAGTACCAGCCGTTGACGTCTTTGGCCTTTCCGGCATCTCCCGAGTAGGGGCGTCTTCCCTTGGCTTGGGAGAGCTGGAACCGCCTATTTGCCCTCCGTGGATTCGGACGATTGGGGCGCAGTTCTCTCGGTCTGGAGTCATAACATCCTACCGTAGCCATAAAAAGGCCCTTTGCTGATTCATAGTCTCCTCCAAGCACGCTCAGAAATCCGCGCTGATAAGTCAGCATCGCATCGGTGTAAGCCGGTATGACGGACAAAGAACCGCCAAGGTTGTCTCGTAGTCGCTGCTACAAGGCCTGAGAGGCGCCGTAAGCCTCGTCAGACTTTCCAAAGTCGCAATAATTCATGTAGAAATCTCCAAGTGACCACAGTCCGTTGATGATGGATTGGATGACTTCAGCATCTTCAGAATCCTTCACCCGTGCCGTCAGCTGGTCTTTCAAACCTGGGTCGGCGCCTTCGCTTTCCAATGCCATGAGCTCGAGCAGGTACAGGGTTGCCTGTTGGTTTCCTTCCATGACGGACTGGACAGCCTGATCGCAGGTCGGAGGGTCGGCAAGATATTCGTTAACCTCTTCCCGGCAGCTGTCAATGTCTTGTTGCCACTCGCTGTAGAGGTTCGCCGTTCGCAACCATGACATCTCTTTCGGCTTGACTCTTCTCTCCGCTTCATCCATCTCGGCTTCAACCTCACTTGATATGTAGGCTGGCTCCAGAGCATCGTCAGGCAAGACACTGTGCAAGTCTTTCCCAGATTCGGCGTCGTTTTCATCACGTCCAATGATTATGGTGGATTCCACCCATTCTGTGTGCTGTAAGGGCCGGACTTCTCAGACGGCGCCTACGTAATGGCATAAAAGAGCCGTCTTTTGCTTATGTTATTCTTCCGAAAATTGTGTAACGAGAAGAGCTGGCTCGGTTGGCTGTATCTCTGCAGTAGGACGTAGGAGAAGGCATGTGTCCCATTTCTGGAGCGCCACTTGAACCTTGATATGCGACGAGAGATCACTCCCAAAGCTAGGAAGCAACTCTGTATCACCTGACTGTAGCCGTCGGCACTGCCACTGGCCGCACAAGACCCCTTCGTCTGTAACGTCCATCAATGAGAGGAGATCAGACATTTTGCGGCTCTCGATGTCGATGGGTGGCGCAGCTGGCATGTCCAGCAGGCTCGAGGCGCACCGAGACCAAGCCCCCCGGCTCTCCATGGTAGCTTCGCCGTGAATCACACAGAGCGACGGGATGTTGCCGAGGTATCGCAGAATGTCTTTGGTGGTTGCAAGCTCAATCTTGGAGAAGTCACAGCGCGGAACGTCCGCAAGCAGAGCAGCGACCTTTGTAACTTTACTACATAAGCCAGCAGTTAATACCAGTTAAGTAGCTATTTTACACTGTCTTAGTTCCTAAATAGCTATTTTCCGTATACTATAATTGATCAATATAATATGAAACAAATCGGATTTAGTTGAGTACATAAGATACTAGTATTACCTTCTAATTCATGTATAGTAACATAATACAGTTGATCTTAACTAGAGATAAAACTGATTAAAAGATAGTATCTATATAAGCTAGTATAGTTTTCTAACTATACAAAGAAGTGGTACTCTACATATACTATAGATTATAATTAGTTAGGAGTAATAGTAAATATAGCCCTACTATACCTCCTTGTATAATATTAGTAAGAGGCATTATCAAAGAGTTCTACTAGGTAGTAGAAAGAGTAATAGGGCGGGGAAGGATTTAAGAAGGAGTAGACTCTACTAATAGAATACGGAATAAGTGACGTCTCTAAATGAATAACTTCCCTAAGCTAACTCGTAAACAGTTGATGTACTCTGGCTGGTGACTTGATAGCTCCCTCCATTCGTCGTTCTAGATCCGAAATGCTGCGTTGCAAACTCCCCAAAATAGCTGTAAACCACGTTGGCCGAGCCTTCATTGACAACGGACCCCTGAGTCGTGATAAGCGCAAAAGCGTTGGGATCTTCAATGTCCAGAGCCAGTTCCTGTATGTTTCCATACACCGTCGCTCTTGGTCAGCTCTCATGGTCAAGAAATTCATGAATCTTATCCTGGTGCGATGCAAGTACTGACTTTGATCCTGCATTGCTCTGTTTCCAACAATACGCTCTCGAGGGCGCCGTAATTTCCGTGCAACTGCCAGCGGAGCTGGTCGTCTTCTCGTTCCAGGACGTACGAGCCGTCGATACCCCACCATAGTCGTCTTATGTCTCGAGTGGAAATGCTTTCGGGTATAATAGCGTTGGGGTGACAGTGCATGGACTTTCTCCCGGCCACGTTGATGAAGTAGCTTCCCTGCGGACCTAATGAGATTACAGTTGGGCAACTGGTGTTGTTGTCCCTGCTAATGAAGCTGTAGAGTTCTGGATAAGTGTTTTGTAGAGATCCGTGGTCTGTTATGGGAGTTGGGTTTGTTTAGAAAATGGTTGCTCGTAAGATCCAATTTTAGGGAGGGTACGACAAAGATATAGTTTGATGTCGCAGAGTCACTTTTCGGGTAGGAAATGACATGGGAAAACGGCTTAGATTTCTACGTATAGGGTTGCGTGATCCGAAGCGTAGAAATACATAGACTACGTGTGGGTCTGACTGGTGGGGGAGCCGGAATAAAGTTATTCCGGGTTCCGGAAGAATCCTCACGGAGCTGGCGATGCCGGTGAAGGCATCGCGACATTTGAAGAATACTCACAGAAGCATTTTCTGAATACCCGTCCTTGGTGATAATGGGCGTAGTATGATGACCTCTCTCCGAGGATGATATTTACCATCCGAATGCTCTTCGATTCTTGCAATCTCACCACACTATTTCTCGTGGATGGTGGAAGATATCTTTCCTCTGACTGTTAGCTGCTTCCTGTCTACTGGAACTGATGAAAATAAATTGAACAAGATAGAAAGGGAACAAAAGAGTGATAGGGAAGTAGCTGAGTGAGAGAGAGAGAAATGGTGAGAACTCACGACTTGCTGAACGCAGGGCCAATGAAGGAGCAATACTTGCCCCGCAGACTCATGCTGACGCTGATGTCCTTCTGGTCCCGGTTAGACCACCGCTGCCCCATTACTTGCGAAGTGCCCGGAGAAATGACTCGAAAAAGGCTGGAGAAGCTGAACCGGTCGCTGCTTTGACTAGTGCGTGTGCTGGTGCTTGTGGAGGTTGGGCCTCTGGCGTAGTAAGGTTGCGCTTCAAGCCCCCCTTCGACGTATTCCTTTGCGATCCGCCTCTTCTTTTCCTCCTCAGGCTCCTGGTCATCCTGGTCAAAATCATCTTTTATCAGTGTTTCCATTGACTTTTTCATCTCGGCCTGCCTGTGATGTAAAGTTCTTTCAATCTTGCTCTTTGCAATCCTGATCTGCTCCTCGAGCTCTTCAAGCTCCTGAAGCTTGTTGAGGCCTCTTTCCTTTCGTATTCGATCCATATCTGCATTGTACTCCGCAACACAGGTCTCAAATTCCGCTTCCTCTCGGACGAGCATGTTACACACTTCTTGCCCAGCGGAGGTACTTTCGAGAACCTTATGCTGATCCACCATTTCGCGTTGAATTGCCAGCTCCATTTGCGGTGGGAGTCCATTTGACTGACCGTGGGCTTGCGGAAGGAAGATGTCGATAAATCTTCGGGCAGATTCGACAGTGTCGTAGTGGCGCTCCACCTGGCTTCCTTTTTCCACCATGCAGCCCCAAAAGTCTTTGTTTTGAACGAGTTCCTTTTCCCTTGACACGCCAACATTATCATCGTTCAGTTTGTCCCACATGGTGGTCACAAGAACGACGCGATCAAGATTGTCAGCGCCGCACAGCTGGCGAAACAGACTGACACTGCTCTTGGCGGAGCCTTGCATTCGCACATCGGTAATGCGATGTGTCGCGATGCCTTCGATTGATTGATTGATTGATTGATTATATCCTACTCGGTTTCAGCCGCTTTGTCAGCAGCTATGCCCGGATAGCGGGGTTTGGCCGACAGCCGACGCG
>JASUDE010000706.1:0-19642 GCA_034509685.1 Colletotrichum cereale | reverse complement strand
TTACGCATAATTGAACCAGAACCCCTTATTCGTCACTTGCCTATTGATACGTACGGTTAACCGTATCACAACCCCCCCTTGTGATATACCAACACGTGATGTGATAAGGTACATGTACAGTATCAAGGTAGGTGAAGCAGTAGTTCAATTCGGGTTGTATCTAGTTGCTTAAGGAGTAAAAAAAAGGAGGAAGTTCGTGATAGACGAACTGGCTTGGATTTAACCGCGAGAGTACGGTGAAATCCATATGTTGCTATTGGCCAGGAATAACCGGCAATTTCCTAGCATCCCTGGCTGGGGCTGGAAGTGGCCGGGGCCACTTCTGCGCCACTTACTCCTTGGGTTTCCGACGAGTTGTTCCAACAATCTCATAATATCACTCACTGTTCAGTGCTGCAGGAGGGAGGGGCAAGGCAAACCTTACCCTGCAATATATTGACAGCACCGGTGGCTGTTGTAGGTTGATGGGCAGGCCAAGACTCAGGCCTGGGGCTATGGGTCCCTCAGTTTAATGAACCATCTAAAACACCCTTGTCAATAGCAGGCTTTGGACTTCCTTCTATTTCGCGAGATTGTAATCCTGGTCAACTTTCTTCAACCAGTTGGCTCACTGATCGGGGCTTGCTTCATACGACAATTCGCACAATGGCGCACTAAGCCCTTGACAGATCACAATGTGGCGCTCGCAGGAAACCGATCACCATCATCGCTCGCCTTCCCCTGTCCGTCCGCATTAATCAAGTATCCTCGTCTACAGCTCCCTGATATATTTGGATTTA
Source organism: Colletotrichum cereale (assembly GCA_034509685.1). Classification (NCBI taxonomy): domain Eukaryota; kingdom Fungi; phylum Ascomycota; class Sordariomycetes; order Glomerellales; family Glomerellaceae; genus Colletotrichum; species Colletotrichum cereale. The sequence goes on along the minus strand of JASUDE010000706.1, from coordinate 18,863 downwards.
TCATTTCTCCGAAGTCTGCCAGTCTTCTCTATACACATTGAGCAGTGCTCCTATCTATTGATGACTCGAAACTTTCTTAATTCATCGCCATCCGCCGCAGCCTCTACAACGTCGCCTACATACAGTTGAATATGGAGTTACTTGTTTCTCGGAACAAAGAGGGCGAGCGCATGTCAGGCGTCGCCCGCGGGCTCCCACAGATTCCAGTCGGCGACTTCTCAAGAGCGATTCAGGTCACAGCATATGTCATGTCGGCTCTCTCCACCCTCGTGATTGCTCTTCGCGTTTACGTAAGGCTCAAGCTGTCGGAATCGAGAAAGGTGTGGGGCTGGGACGACACTTTCGCCGTCCTTGGGTGGGTATGTTGCTATGTCTCTCGCTTCCTGTGTATCCGTCTAACAAATCAGGTTCCTTTCTTGCCATCAGTCGCTTTTCTCATGATCGCGACATTTTGGGGGCTTGGGGCACACGATGCTCAAATCCCCGAAGGATGGCTTATCTACTACCAAATCAAGGTCAAGGAAGACATGTTCTGGTCCGAAGTCCAATACTTCGCCTCGACAGTCCTAACCAAGCTTTCCATGGCCATCATGATTGTGCGCTTGAGCACCACCCGAATATATGCGTACATTATTTGGGGAAACATGATTGTACTAGGTATCAACATGACAGTCTGCATGGTTGTTTTGCTGGTGAGCTGTTACCCTATACCAGCTTTATGGAATGAGAAACTGTACGTATATTCCTCCTATATATACTGAGGTTCTAGCTAACAGTCCTGCAGCGGTTACTGCCGCATTCCTAACGGATGGATGCTCGTCAGTTACGCTGGCTCTGTCATCCTGGCAATGGTGGACTGGACATGCGCAATCACGCCATTCTTCCTCATTCAGGGCCTACAGATGCCAAAACATCGTAAGATTTCATTACAAGTCATCCTTAGTTTGGGCATCATCGGCAGCGCTGCCGGGCTGGTCCGTATGGGATACTACCATTCATACGACACCATAAAATATCCAAACGAGTCTCTTTGTAAGCAGTGTTCTTTACGCCAATCGTTATTACACATTTGCAGCTTGAATACTTATAACAATGACACAGATAATTGGGGACAGACCGTTCTCTGGTCCGTTCTCGAAGGCGGCTTGGGAATAATTACTTGCTCCTTGCCACCACTTCGGAAACTCGTGAGCACCTACTACCAAGGATCCTCCAACGGAAATAGTAGTGAATCGAAAGGGATTACTGCCGTAGTAAGTAGCTCAACATACGCAGCCTCTCTTCGGAATCCGACATTTTACTAACCAGATTGTTGCGTTTTCATAGGACGGCACGGAACTCAGATCGCTTGAAACGAGCAAAGGAGGGCTATCACAGCGTATGTTGATAAGCCAAAAATGGGGTCGACTGCCAGATGAGCAGTCGCTATTGAGTTGAAAGGGTCTTGAACAGAGGCAGCTAGGCAGGGGTAATTCGTCCTCTTCAAGGTACCGTAGCAGGTCCAAGTAGTATTTCCTTGTTGTTAGGTGTACAATATCAGCGTTTAAAAATGTACCCGATTCTTTGAATTATGTCAGGCGTCCCTAAAAGGCAGCTCAGGGAATGTTATTGATATTTGTAAATCCCAGCTGTCCATCGGCGGTTGGTAACATTGCCAGCGAAAGTCGTCCTAACGCAGGAGTTCCATCAAAGCTTGATCTGAAATAATATCAGGCTTCTCAGGATCGTAAACGGGTGAGACTCCCTTGGCCCAATCGATATTTACAGCGCAATTTACTATGTTTGACCCGTTAAGAGCCGATACTGGAACCAGACAGACCCTAAGATGGTAAGCCAACGCAAAGTCGTCCACGATATCATCCACTTACGGCGTCGTCATCAAGTTCGCCACACGACTGAAGGTACGTGAGAAGTCAAGGACCACTTGTTCTGACCAGCCAACTAAGTCCCTGCGTAGCAAGGCCCCATTAGCGACCGAAACTGGGCTTCCACCTGAAGAGCAAATACATTTTATTTATGATGATCACAAGTAACTCTTGGGGATAAAGAATTTGATTGGAGATCAGCGACGTCAATTCGTCACGAGAGGCACTGCCTTTATCGGCATCCGTAGCCGCAACAACCCAGAAGGCTACGTGCGGGTTGGTGGTCACTATGATGTGGTCAGCCGCCAGCGAGGTCACCAATCCAGCCTGAGTGCATGCGCTCACATTCCACTTTGAAACGGTTTGATGGGCCATAAAACAACGGAGTAATTTGATTTGCCTCATAGAACGAGACGATGTCTCCATACGACTTGAAACTGTTTTCCTCGAATCGGGAGACCTGCATCAATTCGAGCCCGCACTGGGAAGATTAGCTAGGTGCTGGATGCACTTGTGAATGTGAATACTCGCGTACCATGTGAATCAAACTGCCGATGATCGTCTTCTTACCAGCTTTACTCAAGCCCAAGACTGTCAAATCTTTGGTATCCATAGCGCATGTGCATACCATATCATCCAATCAAGACAGTGATGAAAAAAATTTCGTTCGCAATTCGGATTTGTTAGTTGATCTTTCTCCTCTTCAAACTGTCAAATCCAAGGCGGATGCATCCTTTTGACGACAAGATTTGAATTGCTTGTCTCACGCAACAGATCACATGTAACCTACCCTCTTATGCGGCATACCGTTATCACCCCAGGCCTATGTCCTAGCGGCCCCACACCGCGATGGGGTTTAGCAGTTTAGTTTCTCCTGTGCAGCGAGATGATGCTAGGATTTGCTCGCTCGCGAATGAGTAGCCAACCAATTGAGGAGTAGTTTTAGTTTCACCTCCAGACTGGCACTACTCCACTTCATGATTCATGTTCTCAGGCGTCCAACGTCCGACCGGATTGCATCAATCTCCCTTGCGGTCTCCACCATCTCATTAGCCAACACCACATTCACATGAACGATTCCGAAGGAGCAAGGGCATGTCCTGCATCTTGGCGTGTTCGTCGCATCTAATGAGACGCTGGAGAACGGAAAGGTGATCAACGTGATCCCACGCGATCTAACGCGATCCAACGTGGGGAGGTCCGATGTAGGTCAATAGGGCAACCCGCAACGAATACATCGTATCATGAAGTGAAGTGCAGCGGAGTGGGAGTTTGAGACTACTTTCTAACTATCTGACTGCAAGCATCGTACGTATTGCACGTTACAGCAGCAGACCTTCGGGACCAATTGGTCATGACGCGGTTCACCGGTCCAAGGAGCCGGTGTCATTGGCGCTAAGGAGCAGGGATTGGAATCTGGAACTTTTGTCCAACATAATAACGAGATTGCACCCCCAACAGCAAGTGCCAAATTGCCGCATGGCTTACCATGGCCGTCATTGCAAGTGACAGAATCCTTGCATGCTTCTATGCGAGTCATGGACATAACCCATTCAGAATGGTCTGACTGTACTAAAACAGGCCAACCTGTCATTTCCACCTGGCCCTAGCTCTGTGAGACTTATTAGGATAGCATCAGGTCCACAAGCCTGTGGTGATTCCATCCACTCTTTAGTACGAATAAGACACTCTTTTCTGCTCACTCATATATGCATATTCCGCTGGCCAAACTGACAATCCGTCAGCAAGCCACTGTCGCCAAGACCCGCTTAAAGTAAAGTACCTGTATCCAACCTCCTTGTCCGAAAACACGCCATAGGTTGGCCAACCAGAGTCTCGGTCAGAGACGCGGTGGGGCAACTGTCCATTTCCTGCGTCGCTTGCGGCCCTTCCAACAGCCAGTTGCTTTGCCAATAGCGCCATGCCAAGCAAATCAGCAGACGCAACAGACGACCTTTCGGCTCCGTCTTCCGTCCCGTTGGGTAGCAAATCAGGCCATTCGTCGGGGAAGTCTAGTTGGGCGACGAACGGCAGGGAGCCTCTCGAGGTGAAGCAAGACCTAGTTCTTATCTTTCATCACAGAGAACGCTCGAGCAGCCTTGCGGATCATCCGATTGGATACCAATGGCTAAGGCAGGTTGCACCCACTCCTGCGTGTTGGTCACACAAACTCTTGGTTGTGTCAGACGGTTTCCGGTCCTCCGTGTTAACAGCTTGTCACATTCTAGGCTTCGTGGCTAGCATTCTGAAGTGAGGCCCGTCATGGACGTGAAATGGGGTGGCATCTTTGCCAAGTCCACGTTCTGCTTTGACGCGTAACGATGTGGTCGCCTCTTGTCGCCAAGGCGCCTGACATCCATATCAATGTAACTGTTGGTCGAGGCTTTACAGCAACAACAAGCCAATCAAATAATCGACAGGCAAGGAACAAACAACCATCTTGCAGCAGAGTCTTGGTTGCGCCGTACTTGAGCGTAATTTTGGCAAGCTTCTTAGTCGGGGATGATCGACCGAATACATCGGACCGGGTTTCCGAGGACTCGCTGGGCAGCTGGCTAGACGATGACGGCGAAGGAAGACTGTTCTGGTAGATACTGCCCTGCCTGGGCGTCGCATCGACATCCTGGACAATGGTATCTGCGGTTGCCTCGTGTGTGTGACTTTTCTTGTGGCGCTTGGCCGTCACCGTCGAGGGGTCGTCTACCATGGTCCCGGGGGCAAGGGCAATAAAGGGGGAGAAAGGTACGGCTGTGTCTGAGGCTGGAGGCGGGATGGGTTGTGCGTGCCGTTCATGGCATTTCAGGATTTGCGACATCCAGGCCGAAATGTCAACAGATCTCGTTCACATTGAGTAACTCAGGAATCGAGAATGCCAAAGGTGGGCACAGCGGCGCCCCCAAAGCGATGACAAAGCCGGCATGGAGGCGATTCTCTGAACAGACTGGCGAATCTATCTACATCTATCTACCAAGGCCTCAAGTAGATAGATGTAGACGCTTAATAAGCAAGGTCGATGTAGATAGATAGATGTAGACGAAATGTAGATGTAGATAGATTTCGATAGATAGATGGTGCACGGACCCAGTTACTACACCACAGTCTCGACCACGTCGTCATCAATCTCCTTTAGCATCCCATCATATCCCTCCAACAGCCCTGCTCTTAGCCATGACCTAAGTGTCTGAGTAACAGCAATAGTGCTTGCATCCAGCCGGTGTCGTTTATGTGAGACCATGCTACCAGCTGAGGAAAACGTCCTCTCACACTCGGCAGCCATGGCGGGGACTGACAAGACGTCAATAGCCGAGGTCTCGCTATACCGCTGGCTGGGGGGCAGGATCCGGTGGGGCGGTACGGAGGCCAGCCGGCTCTGCCGCATGACGGCTCTCCTCTGGGAGAGGGTCGTAGGGGAGGGGGAGGGACGCGGAGGAAACAGGGGAAGGGTGAGATTACCCATACCCAAGACGTCAAAAGACCGTCACGACACGGTGTAAGATGTGCCCCACCTACCACCCGACAAGCCAGCGAGGGGCGGCTCAACAAGCCATGCCAGAGGTATAGTCAAGCAGGGGACGGCAACGCCACAAGGCATAATGCAGGTGGTGTTGCACTATAGACAGCAAAGAATGTATAAAAGGTTAAATAAACCCCGTAAAAATAATGATTTATCGAGGTTTCTGGAGAGAGAAGACAAAAAGGACAACGGGCACAGGTAGGGGGTTCCACAACAGAGAAAACAAGGGCAAATAGACATAGAGAGAAATAAATAAAGATAGAGTAGAACGAACAGAGAAGAAATGGGCATTCTAGAAGGGTCGCACAAGGGTTAGCATACCGTACGAGGAGCGTAAGCCATTAGCTCATAATGTAGATACTATCCAGGAATGGTTCCATTATATGGATGTGCCAGCAGTCAAGGGCATCCATCCATCTAAACGATGGAATATGGATGAAATTGGCACCCTTGAGGGCAAGAGAAGCAATGGGCTGGCGCTAGGCTCTGCAGCAGTCCGATATATCCAGAAAAAGCAGCCTGGATCCAGGGCATGGATATCGCTGATTGAGTGTGTATTCGCCTCCCTTGGTTATATATAAGGGCAAGTCAGTCCAGACCCAGTGGTTCCCATCATCCGGTATATCTACGTATGCAAAGCACGATAACAGCCCAGAACAATACGAGTGGCTGGAGGTCAGCTAGAATATGGCCAGTATGTAATATACAACACCCTCTATCTAACTCCCTGGTATCTAAGGCATCATACAGCCAGCAGAAGAACCAGTAGGGCAGTCCGAAGAGCAGCTAGCAGTGAGATAAAACTATATTTATTATCCCATGGTCAATTCCTCATCGTTCTGCCGATCTGCGGTATCAATTACATCTATTCAACCAGCTAGGCAAGGATGCTCTAGATACCCATACTCAGCGCTGCCGTAATCTTGTTACGTTCACCGGCTCTGCTGCATGCCTATCCACGCAAGAAAGTAGGGATTACTGGGCATTGTACGCGATTGCAATGCTGCAAATCAATCCCAGACCGAAGGTGCCCGTCGTTGATACGAGGTTCAACTTCGAGCTGATTGGCGCGGGCTTGAAACCCCCAGACCAACAACCCTTCTTAACGGTTGGTTGGCGCGCGAAAGGGGTTCGCGGTCGGGTTGACTTCTCAGAAAGTGACGAAGTCGGTGAACGCGGGATGGCCGCGTATCTCGGTTGCTTCGGGTGAAGGGGCCGAGATCAACCGTAGCCTCACGTAGCCGGCCTGATCTAACTTGCTGGGCTGCGTGAAGGTTGACGGCGGGTAGCGTAGGGTTGTCGCACCGTTGCGAGGGCCCTACCTCTTCTGATCGACCTTGCTGATCTGCGGTGAATCGCAGTAGTGGTAATTGTGAAGTTAACCACTGATCAGTGTTGGTATCACAGGTGGGTGATACGGTTAACCATACGTATCAATAGGCAATTGACGAATAAAAGGGTTCCAATGTAGTCTTGATTATGCGTAGAGAAGAGGAGTAACTATCGTGGGCCATGTGGTCGAAAAGGGGTATATCCATCTGTGGATCGATCCATGGGTAGTTAACGGGGTTAACCCCGTTAACTCCGATGGGCTCGGTGATGGTCAGCATCGCAACAAACCATAAACAAGATGGACACCCTTATCCGTTATCTTGTAAGCCCTTAGGACGAGGAAACTTGGGAAATAGTAACTGAGCTGACAAAAACGTAAGAGGAAGGCAGCAACACGTCCTGAAACGTTGAAATTCGTCGTTGGTTTGCCCAGTGTCGACATCAGCCAGAGCATCGAAGGAAACCTGCCATCTGGACACGAGATTTGGACATGCGACAGGGAAGAAGATGGTGGTATAATTACCGAGGAAACCCTATGCTGGAAAGACCCGAAAAGCGCCAGCTTTCAATTGATTGTTAAAGTCCCCGTTTCCAAGGATAACGTTTTTACGCCTGCCCTCTTGGTATGCAGCTTAGTGCTTAACTTGGCACTGATCTCGTACCTGCTGTGGAAAATCAGAAGTGAGAGTCACTTGTGACGGCTTCAAACACGTATTTCTAGGAAATTTGTATTCTAGCTATAAGGACATGTCCAGTCGACCTGCAGCTGATGTTTTTGTTGAAATGACCTAAAAGGCCGTGACAAAATCAAACAAACGGCATTCGCTACCTCACCTCCTCTTCGCCCCTCTTCGTTGTCTTTTTCAACGCTTTCTCCGTCAAGTAGGCCCCACATTTGAAGGAATCGTCGTCAATATGAAGGTTACACTCAATGGTCCATCTTCTCAATCGAACTACGCCAATAGCAGCAGACTGAGGATCGAATGACAAGTTTCATAGCTCGCGCTGTAGCTGCTCTGATTGTTACTGCTGCTCCGGGCCCAAGCGAATAATAGATCAGGGTCAACCTCTTTACCCGCCAATGCCTCTCGGATCCCCCTCCAACGTTCACTGGTAAAGCCACTCGGCGTAATTCTACTCTTTTTTCGCGTAGGGCATACCTGTTGAAAAAGGGGCAATTGGGGGTAAAAGGAGATAGGAGGTCCAGGCTGGCATCAGCCACATCTGCCAAGGTGAAGTCGCCCACTCAGCCACTACGAGGGGCATATCCCACTTCACCTGGCCACTGGCTCCCCTTCTTCACTAAGTACATATTAACATCGATGGTGACATTGTTGTTTATGAACTCGCGAACGGATAGGTCTGCAAGATCCATAGACCCCGTAGGAGCGCTTGTACAGACCTCCCCAATTTGCGGGACCTGTTCCCGTTCAAGGATTATCGATAGCATAAGTGTAGGCCGCTCGTGTCCCGTAAATAATAGCTGACATGATCCGCTGCAACGAAGTTCCGTCAGCCCTGGATGGTGACGCCCGGATGGACCAGACCAAGGTTCCTGTCATAAAACTGGACGAAGTAAAATGGCGTTCCATCGTCTCAAGCGTCGTGGGATCCACCGGACGGAAGAAGTATAATTATGGTCGAAGCTGGTTGGTAAGTAAAGAGGCTCAGTTAGGAAGTTGTGGTGTAGCAGCCATTTCAGAAAATCTAGGCGAATTCATCAGTCAAGGTCGGCGGACAACACAATCAGGAATACTTAAGTCATGCACAATCGCAGATCACATAAGCTTCCCCCAAGGAGTTATCGGCGAATGATGATCAACTTCGTGTAGCATCACTCTATGCAGAAAAGTACGCAGAATAGGAGCAGTTCTCGCGATCGTATGGAACTGCAGAAAGGAGGAGAATCTTTCAGATGCACAGCAACATAGGTATGTTGGACCGTTCGCAGCTTGTTCCAATACTTGACCACTGACTCAAGATATACCCGGGATAGAGCATAGAAATGAACAGTTCAATGTTTCCATTCTCGCTTTGTGCCTTCAAACATGAACTCTTGCTAATAGTATTCGGAAAAGCAGTCACTCAGTCATACCGCGGCTCTCGTAAAAACAGTGGGTCAAGTAAACATTTGCATTAAATCGTGTCAGCTCAGTCTACATAGCCTAATTTGGCATAGGCAACTGCGACACCAGCGCAGACCGTTCTTCTCAGCTAGCAATACGGATGTTGACAAATTGTCATCACGTTGATGAGTGCCAAACAGGCAGAAACCGATGGTTTTAGGCAAAAATAGCAAATCAACTGAACTTGTGGCTGACAGCAGGCTCTTGCCTAAGGTCCAAGGCAAGGGAATCAACACCTGGGGACGAAAGAGCCCGCATGCCATTTGCCAGTTTGGAACCCGGCAAGGCTGATGTGTTGCAAGCGAAATTGATGACAGACGTTTTCTCAGTAATCGTGACCCGCTTTACGGGTACATGTACGAAAATGTGACAGCATCTCATCAACAGTGTATTGCCATTCAGCAACATCCACTTTTGAGAGCATCAGACAAAAGAGCATGTATAATGTATATATATGTACTTCATAAGCCTTTAGGTGTGCGTTCGAAACCTCTTGGATGACTGACGGAACGTTAACGCCCCAAGAAGAGCTACTTGGTTCAGGATCATTCGGCACTGTTTTCAGGCTTCAAGGGCGTCCTATCGCCCGCAAATACATACCTCTTCCAGAATATGGCGGCGGCTTACCGTCCGAAGGAATAAGAGAAATCGCCTGTCTGCGACGATTGAAAAATTCCCTCCCACATGCTAGAAGGAATTGCATTGATATCAAGGATATTACCATATCAAGGACGGCCATAATGCTCGACTTGGAACTCATGACAGGCGGGACTCTCGGTGAGCTTCTTAGTGATTCGCCGTTGGACCCCGCACTCGTCTTGTCGTACTCGATACAGATTCTGCGAGGCCTTCAGTTCCTCCACGATATCAAAATCGTTCATCGGGATCTTAAACCGCACAACATCTTACTTTCATCCTCAAACTGCTTGAAGATAACTGACTTCGGTCTTTCTCATGTCATCAGTGGCTGTGAACCACGGACTCCCTTGGTGTGTTTCACAGCATCTACCATGGCTGCACATGTCTAACGCCACGTGCTAGGTGTGCACGTTGTACTATAGACCGCCAGAGCTTCTCCGAGCTAACGCATTCCATAATAAGGTTCGTCCTCTGGCGGCGTATACCTGTGCTGTTGATAATTGGTCTGCCGGCTGCATCCTTCGAGAAATGATCATTGGCAAAGGTCCAGAGTTTCGTCCGGAGAAACCTATTTACTCATCCCATACCAGCTCGATTGAACAGTTGGACGCAATCATCAGGTATGTGGACTCATTGACTCTTTCGAATCGTTGTCCCTAATGATATCAAGAAAGTTTCGCTTCTCCTGCGACTTGACCACCGAGAAGCTTGCTGAAAGCTTTTGCAGCTCCAACTCGAAGCTTCCTGAGATTATGGCTTCGCCTCTGTATGTAAGGCGGTTGCTTGAGATTACACGGGTATAGGCCATCTTATCATCTCAAGGCTTTCCCGCTGACGATCTCCCAGGTTCTCTTGATCCCGAATCCGGAGTTCCGCTGTTCGGCAAAGGCAGCGCTCGGGATTCTCGAGCGACTAAAGTCAACTTGAGGTGAATGTCAAACCCGTTTAAGGCTCTTAAGCATTTGAGAAGCCCCACAATACAAGGCAGTAGGAGGGACTTCCGTCTAGTCCCAGATGTAATTCGTCTCAAAGCTCGGTTAGTGTGGAACACGACCCCGGTTGCCGAGCCGCCATGTGCCGTCCAGCCCGTTATTATTCATGGCAGCCTCCAAGCGCCCGAAAAGACGCCTTGGTGAAAGAAGATCATCGCCCGAATCTCCGTAGCGGATGGATATCTCCTCGGTGTCTACAATTTGGTGATCGTCAGACTTGTTCCGACTGCACTGAAATTGTTATACACGGGTTACCCAAATCTTACTGTTGACTTCACAGGTGGTTGGGTACTCGTACGAGTGGCAACAACGATCACGTCAAGATTGGTATAAACTGCTGGCCGATGTAGGCATTGTTCTATTGAGAAGGGAAGTTCAGCGGCCAGGTGAAGTAGGACTTGCCCCTCGTTGTGGCTGATGTGGCAGGACCCACCTTTCCAGATGTGGCTGACAGCCCTGTACCTTCCATTACCTTCGGTTTCCTTGTTCCGATACTTACTTATGTTCGCGGAGAAATTAACCAGGCTCGTCAATCACGATTCACTTGTATTCCGATGGATTACAACAGAGTTGAAGCCAACTATAGGTGGCATTTATTAGATCAAAAGGACAATCTGGCGTTTAACTGATTGTCTTTTCCTGGGCCTGACACGAAAGGACTTTCTGTTGGAGCTATGTAGTTGGTAATTGGAACGCGGCGGAGAATTGCGTGTCAGCTGGGAAGCGTTTCAGGTTTTTCTTCCATGTATCTCATGTAGTTACTAATGATCTGGTCTGGTCAGGACTTAAACGTCTCACCTTTAAGCCTTCCATCCAAACATCAATAAGCCTGAATCACTGATGTCTCTTATTATACATCCCCGGATGTCCAGCGTCTGATAGCAAGTCGCCGTAGTCTTCATAGTCCAAAGTAATAGTCACAGGACCTTGGAAGTTTCTTGCCCTGACTTTAATGCTATGGGGCTGTGACATTGATTGATTAAGTCTGGTTAGGTCCGGCCTAACCACTCGAAGTAGTGCCAGAGTGAGGAAACTGTGTTTGTGTTATCGCCGCATCGCACTCAGAATAGCATGCAAGCAGTTAACATACAGCAGGTGTTTTACTAACAAAACGCTATAATTCACATTTGAAGCTTTGGCTGCTCGCAACAACTTGTTTCTTGGTAGATGAGCTCCAAACCATGTAGTTAATTGTATTTGAATTGCTATAAGATACAGAACACACTAATAAACATCATTGCACAAACTGAAGCATGGTAGACTTGGACTGATTTCTGTAGAGTTGAACCTGAATAATTCACTTGGGCATTTGTTCTTTTCCAGGCGAGGATGCCTATATTCTTTTCCAAGATGTCCTCCGCCTGATATTCGCCTGTTATCAACAACTTGGCTGTACTACCTGTATGTAGAAATGAGTAGCGCGGTAGCCTCACATGTTACAGCCCTAATACTAATTGATCATATTATGTGACTAAGTCTTTACGTCACAACTGGCAGCAATGTCTTTATGTTACACGGACACTACTTGTAGCTGCTGTCAGAGACGATAGGGCCTAGTTCTCTAGGTAATCATTAGCATCTACAGTGTCTATTTCAGTACGTTGCTAATAGATATGTCAAATACCCTGATTAGTGAAACAAGCTCTTTGCAACCCTGAAGTCTTCCGTTACGTGAATCTGCCTTGTAATATAGCACTTTTCCCGACGCAACCTTCTTCCCGTAACCACATCCTATCAGGTACCCCAGCACGCCATTTCGCTGTAGATATATCCTCCGTCCCCGTCAATACAATACCGGTCACCAAAGACCTGACCGCTGCAGTATTGCCGCCCTGTGAGATGAACCTTTGAGACATTCCCGAATATGGTGATGAAGAAGACCATTTTCAAGCCATTGTGGCCGCTGTTCAGTCTTTTCTCTCGCCCGTGGGTACCTGTTCACAGTGCTGAAGATGGCACCCGAGAACCACCCTGACGTACAGCCGGGCATAAACGCCTAGGGACCTGGTGACTGTCTTCATGACTTCAGGTCCAACCCCCGATTGACACACAATACTATATATGGCCGCTGCAATGGAGAATGAAGGCCATTACAACTTGGACAGACAATGATGCTTGTACACAGGCCGATGTTCACGGTAGGCAGTGTCAATAGTATCGCCACCGTGGAGACATGCAAACCTTGTGTACGTCTTGCTTGGATACTTGATCCTTTTTATGGAAGAGTTGTCGCATATATGATGTTTGCTAATATTTAACCATATGTCGAATACGTACAGATACTGAACGCACTCGCATCCCACTAGTGTGATGCTAGGTCAATGGCGAGAAGGATAGGAGCGGCATGTCCCATCAGAAGCCTTACAACCCTACGGTGTTCTGTTCGACGTGCCCACCGCTGCGGTGTTCTTGAGGGCGTCGGAGCATTGTCAAGTAGGAAGAGACTAATAAGCGGACGGGCGGATGACGGACGTTGCAAAGGGAGTTCGTACGGTTGTGCGTGGTTCAATTGAGAGGAAATATCATTTCATGTTGAATGGGCTCTGGTACACGTACGTACAATTGTTTCTGTAAGTGCAATGGTCTTTAATTGGTCGTGTGTTCTATCTAGCTAGGTTAGGTGTGCGGGATGTTGTGACGACGTGGTCGGGATCAGGTTCTGCCGAGCGTCATGTTAATCCCGAACACTTAACGCCGATACCTGAGGATTGTCCTGCTGCGTACGGTCATGCCAATGTGTTGTTCCAACATCTCAAGTAAATATCAAAGCCGCACGCGTTATAGCTTCTTGGAGAAACTGAGCAGATTATTGAACTGGATTCAAGGCTCGGAAGTACGAAAGCAGAGTGATCATGTTGGCTGCGCCTGGCGGGCAACGTGGCCTAGGCTGTTGATATTGATTAAATCCTGCTAATTAGGACAGCTGATCGGGTTGTTGTTCCTCTATGCAGGCGGAGGCGCAGGCCCAAGCGTCACGCCCCCATCCACTCTCTTGGCGGGTGTAACGCCAGGACCCATGTCTTCTTACCACTCTGTTTGGCGTGTAGTCATCCTTGATAGAAAGGCACAGAGGGCCCAGGTCATGAGGCGGGCGTCGATGGCATGGTCATTGGCTTGAAGATCCAGTAGTTCCTCATACAGCTTGTCCTCGCGGACATAGAGAGTCACGATATCTTCTCCCTTGTCAAACTCGGTCGGACCCGTGACAATGCCACGTTCAAACTTCACTTGGTCGTTCTTTGGTTTGGCATCCACAACAAGAACCTGAATCGTCTCGCTTGTGCATCCGGCTGAGGAGTAGGCCAGCATGCTCTCCAAAATGAATCACTAATGCGAAAAGAAAGTAACTCAAACAGTTAATGGAAATTATTTCTTTGACTTCATCGCATTTGAATCAGTGGAATCAATGTCTTTTCTGATTATCATACTCTTATTTTATTTCCTTTGGACTCGGTATTCTTTATCAAAACACCCATGCTCGGGAAGGACGAAGTCCCTTTGCGGGCATGGAACACACCACCAGCGTCATTAGCTGCTATCTCCTACTTCCAGGTATTTCGAAACCCCGAATATGGATAAAATAGGTGGTAGAAGCGTCTTCTCCGCTCCTTAAGCATGCGAGAAACCGCCCCTGGTATGTCGTCTTGGTAGTCTCTCAACGAGTGCATGATTTCTACGTCTTTCAGGAGAATATCAAGAGAGCCTCGGTACATGTGTTCATCCGAGAGCGGGTCGCCGTTGGCGTCATACAGTTGAACTCGGCATTGGAACCGGTGGTCACGATCGAATCGTCCGAGAACAACAGGCCGCTTCACGGACCGCTCGATGCAAGCGGCAGACTTTGGCCAACCTAGACGTATGGAGTAGGCCAGTAACCAGTTGGAGACTCGAGGACGACGTGGTTGGGACCAAGTGGAGAATTGAGGCGAAGCGGGAGGGTTCGGGAAGACGTCCAAGTTGACAACCTTGGGGTTGAAGACTTCAGGATTCACTACCGCCCACTGATACCTTTTTAACAAAACTTTGCTTTGCTCGTCAACAAGTAGGTCCTTCGCTTGTGTTATCTGCCCCCGCGTAGATGAAGCACGAGCAAAACCTCGGGCTCGCCGGCCCAGTTTGTCTGGGTGGTAATGCCGAGATGCTTTCCTATACTGTTGCGTTATCTCTTCGAATTGAAGTTCGATTCGTTCACCAGTGAAATGCAGATCCTCAATTCCCAGCGCATCGAACGCATTGAAATCGGGACATCCCATAGACGGCATTTTTCCGGCATCAAGCACGGAAGATGATCCGTAGAGCCAAGTGGCTTGACACAGAGTCGGTAATGATTCCTCTTATACCAAGCAAACTGCAACTAAACAAAAAAAGATTGTCCAAGTGGTTGAGACGCTGAGTAACTTGGTTTCTTTACTTATGCGGTAATTGATGACATTGCACCGTGAATAACAGCTTGGCAGTGACATGGGTACCTTGGTTTTCGGGAGCCAAGTTAGACAGTGTTCCCATCACCCAAGCACAAGCGAATGACTCATCGTTATCTTTGTTATATTGCCATTACAGCTGTTGATACCACCGCCACACTTGCTCGCTGTTTAACCGGCCAACTGCGCCCCTCCACAACTAGGCTTCTCTCAGGCATTCCCACCTCGGCAAAGCAGACCTCTTCGACAAAGAACACTAAATTTCACCATCTGTTAGTACATTTTAACATCAAGTCTCCGCTCATCTGTTTGATATTATTGCGTAATACATACATGCATTCTCCTTCCAGGCCACACGCGAGACGGACTGACTTTGAAACCTGGCTTATCGTGTTTATTCCACTCAATGACCTAAAGGGCACCGAGCCCACGCAAGAGTGGCTAGATCATCGCCACAGGATTTTCGCGGCCACAAGTGTTCGAAAGTCTTCTAATCGTAGTTGGTCTTGTTACCTCCGACCGCTGTAAACCAAACTGACAGATCTATATCGTCCGATCCGTCGTCCAAGAAGCAAGTCATACTTTTGAATCATAAGAAGTAGCCTACTGAGCCTGTTTTTTGTCAGACTGAGACTCGCTCTAAGCTCCCGAGGATCGCTTGGGAAGACAATGAGACCCTTGCCAGGAACCTCCTTGGTGTAGAGGCTGTTGCGCTTTTACGACTGCGTATCCTGTAGAAGTACGGTTTTGAGGGGCGGGAACACCATAAGCAGTATCAGAAGAGTCAGAGAAACCGCAGAATTACGCGGTCACACCGCGTGTGGAGTTTTGAGAATATAGTAGACGTGAATCTAAGCAGCAATGGGGACGCAACATGCGTCGTCCGTTGGGGTAGGTCTCGTAACTTGCCCAAGTAACGATACGGGAGTCCTGGCTGTAATAGTGCATTGCGTGGGAGATGGGGATAGGTTGGATTGGAACTGATCGAATAAGACAAGTTTTTGTGTATATTGTTCGATCGCAGCCCCTACGCTTTTGATAGTGTTTCCAATATTTTCAAGTACAGTGTCCAAGGCTCCGTGAGTAATCATGGCGTGCTCTTTGATCAACACGACAGCAACGTGCAGATTTGAGGACCGCCAAGGTGCGCCTCCTTCCAGTCGGCCGCCCAGCAGCATCGTCCCGGGCTTGAGTAATTGGGCTGCTTTGTGACCCTTTTTCCACCTTGATCTTCCAACTGTGGAGAGCTTGAAAATTTCTTGTTGAATTGCGCATCGCCATCACGCCGTTTCTTAGTGCCAGCCATTCGTCGCTCAGGAATGGTATAAGGACTACCTTCAAGTTTTATTCAAGGCCAGAACACAGAGTACTCTATTGGTGATGGAATTAACCTCGCGAAAACTTCTATTGCATAATGACTATCATCTAGTAGTTGACAATGAACGTGATTAAGTACGTAAGTCAGGTAATCA
This sequence comes from Colletotrichum cereale, assembly GCA_034509685.1. Lineage (NCBI taxonomy): Eukaryota > Fungi > Ascomycota > Sordariomycetes > Glomerellales > Glomerellaceae > Colletotrichum > Colletotrichum cereale. Next base: position 2,502 of record JASUDE010000706.1, on the reverse strand, counting down.
ATAGTCTAGGTCTATCATGGTACCTCTCCGCGGCGGTTTGACCAACTGTTTGATGTATTCTTAGGACACAGAAATGGCACGCTGAGCATACGTTATTTCTATGCTTCATACTTCACAGCGTGTACCTTAAGACGTATTCCTACTGCCTTGCGATCCGCCCAACGTTAGTGCACCGGTGATTGCATGAAGATGAAACCACGAGAACCATCCGTGTTACATTGGCAACTGTCTCACTTCCGTCGTTCAGGTAATTTCCTCTCTCTGAGCTCAGAACTGGTACTAGCTTCCCATCCGTTCACTCAGTCTCCAAGCTTTCTTGTTCTACTATTAATACATATAAGGACCACAACACTCGATATGAAATAGATCCGCAAAAAATTGTCCCTACAGATAGCCCAAGATGAATTCGATGAAAAGGTTTAGCGGAACGAGTCAAAAAAGCGGAATGAGGCAAGACCAGTCGATTACCAAGGTTCAACTTACCCTAAACTGTGAAAGCTCCGGCCTCCAAGGCGACCAGTCCAGCCAGCCTAATAACGTTGGCTTTAAATGTACCCTTGAAGATCTGGGAGTCAAAACGAGCGAGACACTAGGTGGAATTTGTGAGAACAAGGATGTCGTCGCCAAAGGCTTCGCTAAAGTCACAGTAACCGACTATAAGGTACACACCGGCGGCAAAACGAAGTTCCGTTCGTCTGGCGACGAAGATGGTAGCCGAGTAGACGACTATACCATCAGTGTATCCCGTCTACAGGAGGATGACGGAAACTTCATCATCCAGTACGTTGCAACTAACATCGTTGATGAAGGAATAACTGTAGATCTTTCCGCGGAAGCTGCCGTAATGGAGCGAGAAGGTATCTTCACATCTGCATTCGGACATACAAAAAGTGGTTCAGATCCTTCCCGGCTTACACACTACTATTTTGGCGATTGGGACACTTCGGAGAGCTCCCAACAGCCAGTGCTTACATGCGGCGACCTTCTCGAAAAGGCCTTCGTCGGTAACTGTGCCAAGGCTGGCATCAACACTTCCTACCTCTATTACACAAATGATGCCCTGACCTGTAGTGGCATGCACCTTGAGGATATTTCGTTGCCGTCGGTAAACTTGGTTCGCTGGGGAGCCTCTAAAGCGTGGCTGATTCTCGAGCCAGAACGGCAGAATATTGAGAGATTTGAGAGTTGTGTCCAGCAGTGCATGCAGCGGCGCGCGAAGATGTCTAAACGCAGGTGGCTCCGTCCGTATACCATTGCCGAGTGTTCGCAGTTCGTACGCCATCAAAACACCCTTTTTACAACAGAAACACTCGAAAGATGGAAAGTAAAGTTCAACATTGTCTTCTGTGGACCAGGTGAGCTCATCGTCACGATGCCGGGCGCATATCACCAGGTTGTCAATCTGGGCCCGAACCTCGCCGAAGCGGTCAATGTTGCTTGGCCAGGCGTGAGCATCCCCCCACCGGACTATGTTTATTGCAGCGAGAAACTGTGTAAACATAGCGATAGCATTTCAAAAGCCGATCTAGTGGCTAGCTAAACAGCATACCTTGGTATGCTACCTGTGGTCGGAATCCTTGTTGCGCACAGTGTAGAATCATGGTCCATCACAGTGAGAAACGTGTCAAGAGCCTGGATGGAAACTTATGTAGTATGTGGTAGTACGTCGATAAACGACAAAATGGGCTCCGAACCAAAAACATGCTTGGAAAAATATCATAAACCGTTCACGTTATTGTTGCCAGGGGTTCGTCTGGGCTGACGGAGATAGCGGGCGCTTCCCATAGATCCCCCTTCTCAATATTCAACCGCCCCAACATCACCATTTCGTATAGTCGACCACGTATGTGATCAATGCTGCCGGCAGCCTTCTGCTGGAAGCATCGGAACGGAATATGTCAAATATCATCAAAACGCTCTTCAGGTAGGTACTGAGGTACCCGAATTCTGCACGGTGACTGCTTAAAGGCTGCAACTGTTGGGCCTAGCGGAAGCCGGGAGGAATCCGGGAGGGGGCCCCCCGATGTCACAGGGTTATGTCACTTACTCTCGCTCTGGGAACTTCGTTTTTGGACACCACGACTTCAGCAAGACGCGCGTGAGCACCTCCGTTCTTGTGACCTAACACATTTGGAGACAACAGACGTTGTCTTTACCGAGGTCGTAAATGCAGTGCGTCCGACGACCATGTCGCGGCAAGCCATGACCAAGCTCTCGATTCCATCGCGCAACTTACAATGCAGCTCGTGGCGCTTGGCAGGGTCTGGTGCGCGACGGCAGAACAACGAGATGCTGGTCATACATTGATGTCTGGAAGCTGCTATCTAATTGGTGGTCGCGGGCGAGACGGCAACAACGACATCTGATTCGCTGGGGAAGACGGGCCGAAGCATCCGCCAATCATATGGATGATGATGATGATGATGATATATTTAACGTCCAGAGTGAAGAGGGACGTGCCGGGCGATGCCGACATGGTCGATGCTAATCTAAACTATTTTA
>JASUDE010000705.1:0-19682 GCA_034509685.1 Colletotrichum cereale | reverse complement strand
ACGTCGGCTACCCCATGTCGTGCTAGCGTCGAATCGTTTGCCATACAAAATTAAACGTCGGCTGGGTAGCCGACGCTGACAATTACAGTTAGGGGAAGTAAAACTTATATAGCAGTTAGGGGGTTAATAGTGTAAAAGAGATATCTTAGCCTCTCTTTCTATAGCTTTAATATATACTTTAGATACTATACTATCTTTAGAGATTTAGAGATAATATATTAGGCTAAAGTTATAAAGTCTATAAGATAGCTAATAGTAGTATTACTATAAGTAGTAAAGTAGTAGTATTAAAGCCTATTTATAACGTCTTTAGAAATAACGTTATTAACTTCTTTTACCCCTTTAGTAAGGGTAGCTCTTAACTTAGCCTTAGTACGCTTAACGCATACTACTTATATTTCTAACTATATAGCTTTATTTAGGCTATTAACTATACTTATATAAGTACTTCTCTCCTACTTTATAAGACTTATCTGTTTAGCTTAGGTACTTAAGCTTACTCCTTTAAGAGACTATAGCTTAAACGTACTAGCTATATCTACTATTACTTAAGTAAGGCGCTTAGTAGGATCTATAAGAGTAGTAAAATATAGATTAGTACTAATAAGTAAGGCGTTTTATATAGTAGCTATATTTATATATAGCTTATTATATTTATTAATATCCCTTATACCTCTAATAGTAAATAGGATATTTCTTAGTAGTATTATAAATATATTATTATTATACTATAAGATTAATACGTTAAGTGCTATAATATCTACTAACTAGTAGTATATAAGTTTAATAGTTTTAACTTTATATAGAGGTATATCCTTACTTAGGTATATAGTCTTATTAGTTAGAAGCTATATTAAGGTTAATATACTATAGTATATTTAGTATTAAGATAATACCTACCTTACTACTATAAATATAAACTTAACGCCTTACTTAAGGTGTTTACTATACTTTATAAAGTTTCTCAAGTAGATTAGGTATACTAAGATACTTACTTCTATTATAGTATAATACTACTTATACCTTTTAGACTACTTAGCGCTAGGCTTATATAGTTTAAAGTTAGTTACCTACTACTATACTAAAGTAACTTTAGTTAGCCTTAAGATAGTGTTAAAAGGCACCCCTAAGGCGCTAAAGGCAGTTTTATTACGCTACTTAAATACCTTAACGTAATTATTACTATAGATAATCTTAAGGTAGTTTATTTTAAAAGTAGCTTCTATATTATATTTAAAAGAACTATTTTAAAATACTAAGAGGTAGCTATAAAGGTTATAAATTCTACTTATAGTTAGTATAGTAGTAAGAATCTAAAGGAATCTCCTCTCTATCTTCTCTAGGATAATATAAGTAAGTAAGTATAGATTTTTTAATATATAGCTTTTATTAGTAATAAGGCTATAAAATATTATCTTATATAGGAGTAAGAAATTTAACTTCTAGATATACTTTAAAACGCTATTACTAGGCTTATTATTATCTAAGTTTAGTATATTATTATTACTATCCTTATAGTTACTATCTATAATAACGTCTCTTTTATCCCTATAGACTAAGCGTTAGCTATTAGTTAAATATAATATAAGGATTATATTATTAGTAGTAGTAGGTTTATATATATTTACTCTAAATCTATCTATAAGCTTAACTAGCTACTTAGAATTACTAACTATAACTTTAGCTTAGTATTTTAAGGCTATTAATATAAACTAGTAAAAGATATAAATAGAGAAGAGATATAAAAACTTTTCTATAATAACCTTATATATTTAGTTTAGTATAGAAGCTAGTATAATAATACTAAAAGGTAGGTAAACTACTTCTTTATTCTCCTTATTAGCCTCTTTAAATCTAGTAATAGACTTAGTAAAGGTAAAGATAGTAGTAACTATTTTACTAATCCTATATTTATTAGTAAGGATACTAAATCTAGTTAGATAGTTAGTTTACTTAAGAAGCTAGTTAATATCTAGACGTATTAGTTATTTAAGTTTTATAAAAGTAAGAAAAAAGATAAAAAATAGAAAGGCCTATTTAAGTTTTATAAAAGTAAGATATATACTTTATAAAACTTAAATAGAGAGAAGCTATAAACTTACTAATAATTTAGTAAAGCTTAAGAATAAATTTAGTATTATTCTTAAAGGTTAGATATTTATCTTATATAACGCCTATAGGGGTAATTCTAAACTTAGATATAATCCTAACTATATTATTATCCTTAGGAAGGTTACTACTAAGGAGGTAGTAGGACTTAGTAAGGGCTATAAGTTTATTATTAGTCTTAAATACGCCTACTAGGTTATAAATATCTACTACTTTATCTTACTATACCTTATATTCTTTAGCTAGTATATACCTAGCTATTTTCTTACCTTTACTAGTAGAGATAGTAAAGAGGTAAAAGTCTTTCTCTATAAAGCTATATAAATTAAAATTTAACCTCTAGCTATATTATATATTAGCTACTATATCTATAATACCTAAGAGGATATTAACTTTAGTAGTACTTAGTTTTACTATCTATATAGTAGTACTTATCTCTTATATAAAAGAACTAATCTTCTTCTATAGCTAGAAAAGCGTAAAGATTTTATATTATTAGTCTACTATAAGTAACTAACGTAAAACCTTAATTTTCTTTATACCTAAAGAAAGTAAATAGGTAGCGTTATACTAGGCTAGCTACTTATCTATATCTATTACCTTTAAGGTCTCTTTAAAATAGATATACTCCTCTTTTTTAGAAAGTTTTATAACGTTTTAGTTATTAAGAAGTACCTTAAGATCCTAAGATATTAAAGCTACTTAGTAAGCGTTAGATAGTGCTTCTCCTTTATCTTCCTTAGCCTTAGTAGGGTTATAATATCCTACTTATAAGATACTATTTATAGCTTTTAACGTTTTCTTATCCTAATATATAGGTTTATAGGTTTTATATTAGTAAATAAAGCTCGCTAGGGTAAAATATACTTTTATTTAGTCCTTATATAAATAACCTTAAATAAAATACATCTTATTAAGTAGGAGTTATAATATATTATCTTAGTACTTACTATTCTATTTATAAAGAATATTAAGGTTATAAATTATAATTACCTATATTATTATAATAAAGCTAATATCCTAATTAACTTTATTAAATAATAATATATTATATTCCTCTTCTAAAAATAACTTTAATTTCGTTTTAACCTTTATAAAAATAGAAAGATATATATTATTATACTCTTTCTTAAGCTAAAAGTAGCTAGATACCTTAAGCCTTTAGATAATAGTAAGGACGTTATTCTTCTAAGGTATTTTCTTAATACTTAGCTTACTGTTTTTTACCTTTATAGAATTAGGTTTACTAGTAATTAAGAGGTTAATAAATAGTTAGAGGAAGTATTAGGTAACTTAGGTAACTAGGTGTTATTAGTATTAAGACTATAACTAAAAAAACTTAAAGGCAGCCTATTTAAGTTTTATAAAAGTAAAAAAAATACCTTTTTATAAAACTTAAATAGGTCTATAGAATAGAAAAATACTTACTAAATATCTTAAAAAATTTATAAAGCTTATATATTTCCCTAAGTCCTAAGTAAAGTATTATAAAATTACCTTACGCCTTATTATATATAGTTATCTCTATTAAAACTATTAACCTAAGTAACTAGTTTATAAATAGCCTTTTAGATATATTAGTGCCTATATTATAATATACCTTTAGAAGGTCTTTATACTTACTAGTAAGTATTCCTAACAGCTTATATACCTTTAGCCTAAATACTTTATAAGATATAAAGTCTTTAGACTATATGTTTTAGCTAAGTAGAAGCCCCTAAATTTATAATTCTACTAACTAATTTAGCAAAGTTAAGGCTTCTTACTATTAAACTATTATCTTAGTAGATTTATTAGGTAGGGTAAAAGTAAAGCGCTAAGGCTTAAGAAGTCTTAACTATTTTAGTATATTACCTTTTATAACCTTTTTATAAAGTAGCCTAGTAATTAGGGCCTAGTTAGAAGTAATATTAGTATCTAAATCTATAGGTTTAAGGCTTAGCTTATTATATTTAACTTTAGTATTATATATAGAGTTTAAGTTAAATAAAACATTGTTATCCTTATTCTTAGGTATGTTGTTTGTATTGATATTAGAGGCGTTATCTTTAATAATAGCTTAAGACTTCTTTAGGCCTCTTAAGACTTACTTCTTAAGAGGGGTATCTTTAGAACTATCCCCTATAGTTTTTCTCTTTAGGCCCTTTAAAGACTTAGGAGGTATAGTATAATAGGTAGGGTTAAAAATAAATATCTATTTTTATTAGGTTAGATTATATTTAAGGAGAGCTAGTACTATTTGAGTTTTATAAAAGTAGTTACTTACCTATTTACTTTTCTAAAAGAAAAGCGTTAATATTATAGCGTAAGGTTAGTTATAAGAGGGTATAAAATATATATCTATTTCTACTAAGTTAGATTATATTAGAGAGAAGTACTAATACTATTTAAGTTTTATAAAAGTAAAAACTTACCTATCTACTTTTAAAAAAGCATAAGTATAAATATAGTAGTATATATAGTTTTATAAAAGTATACGTAAGATTAATTAAGACGTATAAGGTTAAAGAAGTAGCTAAAGTAGTATAAAAAGAGATATATATATACTAGTCTTTAGTAGCCTATATACTATAACTTTTATAAAACTTAAATAGGCTACTACTATAAGTTAGATTAAAAGAAAAGTAAGGTTATAGTTAAGAGAATAGAGGGAAAGTAAAGTAAGAGTAAACTAGGCTTAAAGTAAAGTTAGAATACTATATATAACGTATTAGCTTAAAAAAGTAAGGTTATAGTTAAGAGTATAGAGGGAGTTATAAAGTAAGAGACTCTAAGGGTAAAATAAGAGTAAATTAGGCTTAAAGTAAAGTTAGAATACTATATATAACGTAATAGCTTAGAAAAGTAAGGTTATAGTTAAGAGTATAGAGGGAGTTATAAAGTAAGAGACTTTAAGAGTAAAGTAAGAGTAAACTAGGCTTAAAGTAAAGTTAGAATACTATATATAACGTAATAGCTTTATATTAATTACGTATAGACCTACCTTTCTAAATAGGTATATAAACCTACTATTCTAAGTTATCTAATAGCTATACCTCTAAAGCCTAGTATAGCTATTTTTATAAGTAAGTAGAATATTATTATAAAATAAAGTAAGTAGATAGGTTAGAAGATAATATCCCTATAAGTATATATACCTTTATATAGCTATAAAGTATATAATCCTCTATACTACTAACCTCCTTTAGTAGAGAGGTTAACTATAAAGATATCTTAGTTTTAAAACCTACCTTTTATTTTATAACCTCTATTTAGTTTCCTTATTATTACTTACTTCTATTACTCTTTACCTTTATACTACGTTACTTTATAAGACGCTAGTATAATACTCTACTACTATTACAGCCTAACTATTCCTATTAGATCTAAAATAGCTACTAGGAAGGCTATATTAAATATAAAATAGTCTTTTTATATTATTTCTTACTTATAAAAAAGCTAGTTATCTAGTATTATATTATATTATCTAAGTATAGATTTATATATTCTATAATTTACTTAGTACTAATAGGCTATATCTTAGGCTTATTAAACTAATATTATAACTTATAATAATAAATACTATATAAAAGAGGTAGCTTTTAGTAACTTCTATATTTATATAACTACCTATTACTTAGACTATTATACTCTTTTATCTCTCTTACTAATACTACTTATATACTAAAGATATATATAACTTAGTAAGATTAATATTCTATAAAAGAAGCCTATTTAAGTTATATTAAACTCCTTTTTATTACTTTTATATAACTTAAATAGGGTTTCTTAGCCCTATTTCTAGTAGATTTTATTATATAAAAATAGTAAGGTTACCTTATATAGTTATAGTATAAATAAAACTATATTCTAAAACACTCTTTACGTTTCTATATAGAAGAAGTAATAGCCTATAGTATAGTAGTATAGCTATATAGTATAGATAAGGCTAATAAAGCTCTAGATATAATATAATCTAGTTCTTATAAGACCTTATTAGGAAAGATAAACTATAGCTTAGTTAGCTTTATACCTTAGGTATAGTATACCTATAAAAAGAAATTTATAAGCTATAATTATATAACTATTAGGTAATAAATAACTTATAGGTATTATTATAAGGGGGTTATAATATAGTTAACTATACGTATTAATAGGTAAGTAATAAATAAGGGGTTTTAATTTAATTATATATAACTAAGAAGTATAACTATTATAGGCTGCTTAGTTAGATAGGTAGTAAAATACACTATTAGCTATAGTAGATACTATAGCTAAACTATAGCTAATTACCGTTTATTAGGGATAAACCTATTAAACCTAGTAGGTTTAGTAATACTAAGTATTATAATATAACTAAAGTTAAAGTAGTTTAGAATTATTTATATAAAAAAGAGTAACTATTATAGGCTATAAAGTTAAATTAGTAGTAAAGTTTATAGTAGTAAGTAGTAAGCCTATAGTAAAATCTTAGGTAGATCCTATAGTTAACTTATTAGAGATACTTTAATAAGTCTAATATATTTAAGTAATAGGCTAGTATTATAATAAATATATTATAAATAATTTTAAAATAATTTATATATAAAAAGGTAAGAATTTATTACTTTATCTACTATAGCTAGCTAACTCCTTAATAGCTTTTACTAACCTAGTACTTTAAATCTCTATTAGTATACCTTTATATATTTTTCTCTTAAGCTAAAATAGTATAAGGCTAATATATAAATCCCCTATTATATCTACTACTATATAGAGAAAAGCGTATTCCTTTAGTATATTTCCCTTATTATAAAGAGTACTATTTTCACTAAAGTAAAACAATATAGTATAAAAAGTAAAGAAATTATTTTAGTAGATTTAATAAAATATTTTAACTAAAATTTAGGTACTATTATCTTATATAAAGGATATAATCTCCTTAGTTATAGCTATCTATAAGGTTTACTAGTTATTATAAAGGAATAGTAACTATAGTAGCTTTCGTTTTATACTATAAGTAAGGTTAGGTTTAATTTCACCCTAAGTAAAGTTTTAAAAAGCTACTACCTCTCTCTACTTTATAGTATAATTTAATCTAGCCTTAACGCTAATATAGCTACACTTAGTAGTATATTTCTAGAGATTAAGGAGTGTAAATAGGATATTATCTTCCTTAATAAAGTTATCTTATTCCTTTAGTTATAGTAGTAGATATATACTTTAGAAAGTAGCCTTTTAGTAGAAGTAAAGGATAAAATATAATAAGAGATTATAAATAGATTTTATCTTAGCTTTATCTCTTTTATACGCCTTAAGGAGGGAGATAAGGTTATTAAAAAGGGTTTAAGGTATATTTTAAAGGGTATAAAACTTACGTTTACTAATAGATATTATAAAGCTAGGGATAGTAAGGCTATTAAGAAGGCTGTTATATAGCTATAGCCTCTCCTAATTAATAAGCCTAGTAGGTAAAAATCTAAACCTATAATTATAGATATTAAAACAAATTCTAAATCCTTTCTTCTTATCTTTTTCTCTTTAAGTAAGGAGAGGAATTTATATTAATTAAGTAATATTAGGATTATTTATTAAGACGTATTAGTATTAGGGGTTAATAGAGTTAATAAATAACTATATAAAGGTAATAAAGGCTACGTAAAGGAGAAATAATATTAATAATATAGTAGTACTTATATAGTATACTATAATTATATTAGTAAGAAGAATATAAAACCTAACTATACTCTTAATAAAATCCTAGTATGTAACTAAAGGAATATAGTAAAACGTAAGGCTAGTTAGCTTCTTAGTTATAAAGGTTTAATTAGGATTAGTTATTAATAGCCTAATACGCCTAATAAAGGCGTTATAGCTAGCCTAAGCGCTTTTCTATTTAGTAATATAATTAGTAAGTTTAGTAGTATAGTACTACTTTATACGCTAACCTAAGTTTATCTACTTTACTAACTATATACCTAATATAATAAAAAAGTTTAACTCTTTTAGTAATATATTAAACTAATTTTAGTTTATAACTTTTACTCTTAAGTTTAAAAATATAGTTATAAGGGTATTATTACTATATCTACTATAGAGGAGATAGTCTAATATATATAGCTTCTTCTTAGTAGTATTAAAGACCTTCTTTTTAATAGTATAACTTTAGAAATAGTATAAGCCTAGTTATTAGGTAGTACTACTTAGCTTAGTTATAACGCTTAAAGTATTATAAAGTAAGTTAATATAATACTAGGTATAGGTTTCTCTTTAGATATATAGGCCTATTAGTAAAAGGCTTTCTTCTAATAGGTTAACTTTATAAATAGCCTCTTTAACCTAGCTATAGAGAAATTATAGTATGTTAGCTTAGTAATATTTCTACGTAAGGAGAATATATCCTTTATTAAGACCTTTCTATAAGGTCTACTTAGTAGTAATATCTAAAAGCTAAAGGTAATCTATATTATATAAATTAGATTTTTAAATAATACTTAACTGCTTTATTTAGAAACCTTTAATATACTTTACTACTAATAAAGCCTTACTATACCTAACTTTTATATTCTTTTTATTAAAGAGGAAGAAGAAGTCCTTAAATATAGAAATATTAGCATTTAGCTAAAGATTAGTAGTTAGTTTAAACCTTAAGAGTAGGTTTTAGTAAAGGGTTAATAGGTAATTATATAGTAAAAAGAAACCGTATAGTAAAGGATTAGCCTTATTATAGTAAGAAAATTTAACTTTCTATAAGGCTTTAGAGAAGAAGTATAAGATATAACTAAGCTAGGATTTAAAAAATAACTTAATAATACTTAGGTATAAGATATTATTATAAAACAATTAATACTTTGCGTTTATTAACTAAGTAGCTCTATTTTTAGTGCTTAGCTAATTAGCTACTTACTTAAAGAAGCTAAAGAAGAAAAAAAACAATATTTAGCTTTAGATTATACTAAAGAAGATATAGGGGATCTAATAAATTAGTTTATTTATAGTCTTACCTATACTATTTATATAAACTAAATATTAGATATAGATATTTACTATTAGGAGTTATCCCCTCTATAGAATTAAGGTATAATTAATAGAGTTAAGAAATTCTAAGATTTTAGGTATAATATAGATAAAGCTATTAATATTAAACTAGGTATTCCTAAGCCTAACGTCTTTAGTATAGTTAAGTTTAAATATAACTCTTTTTTATATAGTAGTTAATAGGACCTAGCTATATATAATATCCCTTAGGTCTATTACCTTTAGAAATTCAGCTTATAGGCTATTTTTTCTATAGATAGATTAGACTAAAACTAAGTAATTAAGTCTTAGGCTTTTTATCCCCTTTTACTAAGCTATATATTAGTATATTATAGATATTATAATACTATAGAGACTATATACTCCTAAAGGGAGATTATAATAGTTAAAATCCTCTGCTTTATTACTATTATTATAGTTATAGTATATAATAAGTCTAAGGTTTATAATTATAATAATACGTTAAGTAAGCTGTTACTAATTAGTAATAGTATTATCTACTACCTATTCTAAGATCTTATCCCTATTAATACTATTATTAGATATCTCTCTTAAGGTTTCTTTAGTATCCTATATAGTAATAATAGTTAGGGTAATAGTAAAGAGGCTGCTAATATTAGTACTACTTACTATAGATTTAGTATTACTATTCTTATTATCTTTATCTAGGTCTTAAGATATGTTTTTAGTATAGTTTATAGAAAGAGAAGATTCTCTTAGTATAAGGTTATTATTAACTTTAGGGTTTTTAAGGCTTATTATTTCTTTAGAAGATTCTAATAACTTTAAAAACCTTAAGACTTTACTATTATTCTAGTTAGCATCTTATTACTATATCTTAAGAATTTTATAGGTATACTTTAGGTTTAGTATTACTTTAGTTAATATTATTAACTCTTAAGATAGCCTTTAAGTTGCTTTTAGTAATACTATATAGGTAGGTATTATTTACTTAAATTCTTTTTAGTATTAAAGGTTAAATCCTAACTATTATACTACTATATATACTTAATATATAGTAGTGCTTATAGGTAGTATAAAGGTATAGCCTATTTAAGTTTTATAAAAGGAGTAGTGTTTTAAGGGTTATACTTTTATAAAACTTAAATAGCCTTAAGGATATTTATATAATTAAATAGTAGGTTTAGTATAGGTAGTAGATAGATAAACTATAGATATAAATTTTTAATTTAAAAGTATATAAGTATATTAAGGCTTACTAATATATATCTAATAAATACTTTTATATAAACGTTAGGTAGGCTATATTTTCTTTAATACTTATAATTAATAATAAAATATTAACGTTTACTAGATTATTAGCTATAATCTTAAGAAAAAAAAGAGTTTATTTTAATTATATAGTTAAAGTTTCTCTATCTTTATCTACTAGTATAGTTTTAATAGTATTATAAAATAGTAATTAGCTAAATAGTTTTTTCCTAATACGTTAAGATATATCTAGATTACTAAAAAAATAATAATAGTAACTACTACATTCTAATTCTACTTAACTTATCTAAAAAAATATATCTTATAGGGGGTAGGACTTTACCTTAAGATTAAATAGTTAGATACCTTCCTCTAAGGATATATAAGTAGGTTTTTAAAAAGGCTCTTCTTACCCTAACTATTCTGCTTTATAACCTAAACCGTCCTCTTTATAGAGGTAAGACTCTTTATAATAAAACTAATCCCCTTCATAATCCTAGCTATCCTCTCTATAAAGTAAAAACCCTTCTAAATAATCTATTCTACCTTTATCTAGAAGCTAATCTTTATAAGTATAATAGTCTTTATTACTAATTAGATATTTATTTTAGCTAGAAGAGGGTTTAGTAGTAAATATAAGTAGTAATACCTTAGTAACGCTAGACGCTAGGGAAAAGTTCTAGGTGTTAATTATTACTTTAGGGGTAGACCTAGATTATTATAATAAAATAAATAAATATATTACTTTTATTATAAAGCTAGCTGTTTTTCTTAAGGACCTTAGATATTCTTAAGACTTAATATATATATATCTCTATATATATACTACTACTTTAAGAGAACTAATAGAGTAGTAAAAATACACGTATTTAGGGTATTATTAATACCTACTATAAAAATAGTACCTATCCTATTTTATATATTTAACCTATAGAAAAAGATCCTAAGTTAAGAAATAAGAGATAATAAATTAGGTTATTACTACCTATTAGTTAAAGAAGTTAATCGTCTAATAATATAAATAATAATATATCCTTATGCTTAATAAGCCCTTTAGATAATAAATATATAGATAATAACGTATTTATTACTATCCTAATTTCTAAAGTAATAATAAAAAGAATACTAAGTCCTTAATTAATAAAGACTTTATAGAGTCTTTAGAAGTAAATTAAAAATAACTAAATTAGTAATAATACTTAGCCTATATAGGATATATTTTAAAACATATAGATTAAGCTTAATAAATATAATAACATTACGTTTAAAAAGAAGGAATACTACTATATTAAGGAGCTTATATTTTACTATATATTTAGTAATAACACTAGTATATAGATATACTAGTTATTAGTTAAGTATTATAACGCTATTAGTTTATTTATAAAAGATACGTTATAGTATATTAAAGGATTTATTTTAAAACTTAAATTATCTTTTATTCTAAACTTAGCTACTTTTATTAAGATATAGGGTTAGGTTATAAAAAAGACTATTTTTACTAGTAGTATATATATACAACTATATATATATATATAATAGTATAAGTTATAAAAGAAGTAGAATAAGTTAAAAGAGCTATATTAGAAAGATTCCCTTTAGTTTTTAGCACTAGAGAATTTTCTTTAGTCTAAAGGGTTTAAGATAAGGTAAGGTAAAGCCTTAGATAGCTATTTAGCTAGGTATCTAGCCTAAGAACTTAGGCTAGTTAAGGTAGAAAGGTTTACTAATACTATCTACTACTTTACTACCCTTAGTGTTTTAGTTAATATATTAGGTTTTAGTATTTTAGAATTCTTACTAAAGAACCTTAACTTATAGTATAAGTAACTAAAGGGTAGTAAGTAAACTATAGGGGTTAGGTTTTTAAAAAGGAGGAAGGTTAAAGTAATATATATAGTTTTAGTTAAGAGGATACTTTACTTATACTAGCTTTATAAGGTAGTAAAAGCTAGTATTATTAATAGGCTTTTAGCTAGCTATAGCCTTTAGCTTACGCTAGCCTTAAAGTTAATTAAGGAGGGTAAAGTAAAAAGAGACGTATTAAGCTTACTACTAACTAACTTTATTAAGAGTATAAAAGATAGAAATATAGTTAAGGTAGATACCTAACTTTTTATAGTTATAAATTTTATTACTAAGAAAATAGGTATTAGTAAAAGTTTTATTTTAGTTATATCTAGTAAGTTAAACTAGTATATTAAAGGAATTTATTTTAGTTATATTTAGTAAGTTAAATAAGCGTATAGGTAGGAAATTTAGTTTAGTTATATTTAGTAAGTTAAACTAGTATATAGGTAGGGAATTTATTTTAGTTATATTTAGTAAGTTAAACTAGCGTATTATAGGAATTTATTTTAGTTATATTTAGTAAGTTAAACTAGTATATAGGTAGGAAATTTAGTTTAGTTATATCTAGTAAGTTAAACTAGCGTATTAGAGGAATTTATTTATTTTAGTTATATTTAGTAAGTTAAACTAGCGTGTAGGTATAAAATTTATTTTAGTTATATTTAGTAAGTTAAACTAGCGTATTAGGGGAATTTATTTATTTTAGTTATATCTAGTAAGCTAAACTAGCGTATAGGTAGGAAATTTATTTAAGTTATATCTAGTAAGCTAAACTAGTATATAGGTAGGAAATTTAGTTTAGTTATATTTAGTAAGTTAAACTAGCGTATAGGTAGGAAATTTAGTTTAGTTATATCTAGTAAGTTAAACTAGCGTATAGGTAGGAAATTTATTTAGGTTGCATCTAGTAAGCTAAACTATTACCCTAATTTAAGTTTTATAAAACTGAAAATCTCTAACTCTAACCCTTTTTCCCTTAATTAATAAAAACCTATATATCTACCTCCTTAATAAGTATTAAAATAAAGAAGTATAAATCTTTTACTACCTTCCTTTTAAAGTTTAAATAGGTATTAGCTAAAGCTAAAGGCTACCTATAGCTAAGTAAAGTGTAAATTATACTTCTTTTAAACGCTTTTCCCCTTTATATTTAAAGTATATTAGTAAGCGCCTTACTTTCTTTTACTTTTTATATATATATAATAAGTAAGTAAAGTAGCCTAAAAGGTTAAAAACCTAGCTAATAGTATATAGCCTACTTATAAATACCTACTACCTTTAGTATTAAAGGATATTAATAGAAATATATAAATAATAGAAAGAATAATAGTATATATAGCTAGTAAAGCTAAAAAAAAAAACCACCCTAAAGTATAAAAAATATATACTAAAACACACTAATACTATACCTACTAAAAAATTAAATACTTAGCTTATAATTACTTTAATAGTAAGAAAAAAAAAAGTAGGCTTACCTATATAGCTAAAGTAACTACTAAGATTAAGAAGCTTAAGAAAAGTAATAATACTTATAGTACTACTAAAAGTAAAAAGGAGTTAGAAAAGAAATAGCTTTAAAGTAAAATTAGGCTTTAAAGCTAATAAGTAAGAAGTATATAAGATAAAAGAAGTTTTAGTATAAAAAGAAAATAATTAGGCTAGCTATACTATTAGATACTTACGTTAATAAAGGATCCCCTACCTAAGCCCTTACTAATACTAGTTATAATACTTATATAATAGTAAACTATAACTTTATATATATTTAGTACTTTTTATATATCTCTTAATAAAAAATCTTTTTAAAAGGGTTTACTAATAAATTAGCTAGTATAATAGTAAAAAAAGTAGTTATATTTAACTTTAAACTTTATAAATACTACTAGTATATATATATATATATTATATATAGCCTTAATATTAATATATTCTTAAGAAAACCTTAGATAGAATATAACTATACTATTTATAATACTATAAAGCGTACTATTTACTATAGGTAAGTAGACCTTACGCTACGCTTAGTTAGTTAATAAGAGTCTATAATAGTATATAAAATTAAAGCCGCTTAAGTAATTAAAGTACCTACCTTTATAGCTATCTATTATAAGGCTATATATAAGGATTATACTACTTAATATAACCTATTTATAAAAGAGATAAGTAAAGACTTATAGGCTTTCTTTTAAATTATAGTAGTTAGCCTTACTAATATAAAGAAAGCTTTATAGCTAAAGTTAAATAAAAAGGTAAAATAAGCTACTAAGGTTATAGTATTACTATAATAGGTATATAAAAAATATAGTAGCTTATTTAACCCTAACACCTTAATAAAAGTACTACTATACTAACCTAGCTTTAACTACTATATAGAATTAGAACTAAAAGTAACCTTACTATAAGGCCCCCTTTATAATATATTATGAAAGGAATTACTAATTCTAAAGAAGACCTTAGAAGACCTCCTTAATAAAGGCTTTATCTAAGTAAGTAGCTTTATAGTAAGAGCACTAGTACTCTTTATATATAAACTAAATAGTAGGTTACGCTTTTATTATAATTATAAAGCGCTAAACGCTATTATAAAAAAAGACTATTATTTACTACTTTTAATCTTTAAGACGCTTTACTATATAGAAGTAGTAAAGTAGTATACTAAGGTAAATATAGTAGTAGTTTTCTATAAGATATAAATTACTAAAGGTAATAAGTATAAGACTACCTTTTATATATAATATAGGCTTTCTAAATAGTTAGTTTACCCCTTTAGGCTAATAAATACGCTTATAAACTAGTAGTACTTTATAAATAGCTTACTTTAGAAGTTTCTTAACGACTTTATTACTATATACCTTAATAATATCCTTATTTATTCTAATAAAATAAAAAAAGACTATAAGTAAAAGGTTTACTAAGTCCTTAAGAAGCTTTATATAGTAAGGCTTAGCCTAAACGTAAGAAAAAATAACTTTAGTATAAAAAAGGTAAAGTATATTAGCTTTATCCTAAAAGCTAAGAAAAACGTTTTAGTAGACCTAAAAAAAGTATATACTATTTATAAGTAGTTAGTACCTTAGTCTATTAAAAGTATAAAAAGCTTTTTAGGTTTTACTAACTATTACTAGATATTTATACCTAACTATACTAAAGTAGTTAAGTTAATAACTTACCTTATAAAGAAAAGTATAGTGTTTATATAGTCTATAAAGTATACTATAGTATTTAAGAAGCTTAAGAACTACTTTATAATAGCCTTACTACTATAAAACTTTAACCTAAACGCCTTAATATTTATACAGACTAACTACTTTAGGTTTATACTAAAGGGCGCTTTAATATAAGTAAATAATAAAGGTAAGTACTAACCTATTACCTTTTACTTATAAAAGCTTACGCTAGTATAATATAACTACTTTATTTATAATAAGAAGCTATTAGTAGTACTAAATTACCTCTAAGTATAAAAAGTAAAGTTATATAGTATTAAAAAGCCTTTTAAAGTAATAGTTAACTATAAGTCTCTTAAGTACTTTCTAAAAAAGTAGAAGTTAATAAAGCGCTAAAGCTATTAGGCTAAAACGCTTATAGAATATAACTTCTATATTATATACTAGCTTAGTAAGAACGTAAGCGTTTCTAACGTACTCTCTTAGTATAAGTAAGACGCCTTTTTTATATAAAATAATAACTACTAATAGAGATATATTATCTAAATAATCCTAAATAAAGTATAACTAGTAATAGCCTACTATATAATAAAGGCGCCTCTAGTACTATATATAGAGGTATTTAAAGATAAAGAACTATAAGCTTTATAAGCTATAACGTAAGATAGTAATACTATCTTCTAAGTAGTATATATAGCTATCTAATAAAAGGACTACTTACTTTTACCTAACCTCTAGTTATATATTTAGATTATAGACTACTACCTTAATAATATAAAATAACTTACTTAGAGGGGGAGGATATAGGTACTAGGTAATAATAACTTTAATTCTCTCTCTAATAGCCTATATACCTAGTTAGTATAATAAAGCTATAACTTAACTATAACTAGGTACCTTAGGAGAAATAGTACTTTAGAGATACTTTTATAAAGGTTTTATTAGCTAGGCTAGTTATAAATAGTATAGCGCTTTATTTATAACTATAATATATATAAAAGTAGTAAGATCTAGCGTAATATAAAAAAAGGCTTTTTATAACTATTAAGTATACCTAAGCGTTTAAAAAGTAACCTATTAATAGACTTTATTATAGATCTTTTACTATTTAGCCCTAACTATACTACTAATATATAGGTTATTATAGACTACTTAGGAAAGTTAGTAATACTTAAACTAATAGTAATAATAGATATAGAGGTATATACTAAAAGATTTCTAAGTTACTATTACTACTTTTATAGTATACTAAAAAGTATTATTAGTAATAGAGGAAGTAACTAAATAAGTAAGTTTTAGTATAAGTTTTATATACTTATAGGTATTAAGTAGAGACTAAGTATGTTATATTACCTATAAAGTAATAAAGCTATAAAGCGCTTTAACTAAAAGATCTAAGTAACGTTATACGCCTATATAAGTTACCTCTAAAAGGATTAAGTATATTAGATACTAGTTATATAATTAGTAATTAATAACTACACTACGTTAGTAACTAGGTTAAGCCTTTTCTTTATAAAGTATAGCTACTATATAGACCCTATTATAGTTAAGAAGAGTAAGTAAAAAGTAATAAATATATATAAAAAGGTTACTAAATAACTTATATAAAGGATAACTAAAGTAACTATAATAGTATAAGTAGTAATAGCTATAGCCTAATAATATATAAAAGAATTAGCTAATAAGTAATAAAGTATAGCTAAAAGGTTTAAAATAAGTAATAATATATAGCTATTAATATATAATTATTACTTTTGATAACTAAATTATAAGCTTAATTAGCTATACTACTATTACTAAGTTACTAAAGTAATTAGCCCTCTTATAGTTAAACTTAATATACCTAGTAATATCTATAACTAATTTTATATAGACCTATTATACTATATTAGAAATAACCTTTTACTAGGCTAAAAAGCCTATAATATATAGCTTTCCCCCCTAATAGAAGATAGTAAAGAAAAATAATATATTATAGAAATAATTAGTATATAATAATATAATAGAAGAAAAATAAAAACACGTTAGGCGTTAGTATACTAGGAGGGTTTTACTAAAGCTATATAAAAACCTATTAAATTAGTTAAAAATACTATAGCCTTAGACTCTTTTAAAGAGAAGTATAAACCTATTAACGTCTATAATAGAGATAATATATATATATATATATAAAAATAAGGATATATAATAAGTAAATAAGTAATAAATCTCTATTAAAAGGCTATAGCCTATAAAAAATAACTAAGCCTTATAAAGTAAGTAGTAAAGCTATATAAAATAAGTATACTTAAAACGTATAAAAGACTTCCTTACTAAGAGTCTCTTAGCTTAAGAGAAGAGCTATAACTAAAGTTAGTAGTAATAAAGTTAATAAACTAAAAATATAAAGTTAGTATAAAAGTTATATAAAAAAATTAAAAAAACTAATACTTACTCTCTTAAGAGAAACTAAGATCTCTTTAACTATAATAATAAGGCGCTTACTTTAGGTAGCTATAAGACTACCTAAGTAAGAAGTAACCTTACTACGTGTAGTACTAGTAGTAGTAGTAGTAGCCTAAGTAGTAGTAGTAGTAGTAGTAGTAAAGCCTAAAAAAAAGAAAGTAGGTGTAGTAGGTATAAGAGGTATATTATTAGATATACTATAGGCATACTTTCTATATATCTTCTTAGTGTTTTTCTATACCTCTTACTCTAAGTTAGTTATAACCTCTTAAGCCTTAATAGCTAGCTAAAAAGAGGTATACTTTATAAAGCTAGAAGTAGTTAGGGTAGTAGTATAGGTAATAATAAATATTACTTTATAAAGGCCTAAAGAGGCCTTAGGGATTTAAGTTATATTAGTAAGGTATAAAATTTATATAAATAATAAAAGACTTATAGGTTAGTAGCTATCGTTAGACTATATATAGAAGAGATAATAATACCTATAAGTACTAATATTCTTTATATAATAGATAGTAGTAAGGTTATATATAAAGTAGTATATATATAAGAAGTAAAAGTATATATAAAGGATAGTTAGTATATAAGTAGGAGTAGTAGTAAAAGTAGTAGTAAAAGTAAAGGCGTTAGTATAGTATCTCTTTATAACTAAGAAGCTATAGTTAGCCTTATTAGCCTTATTATTCTTATTATTCTAGCTAGGTTAATTAACTTATATAATACGCTTACTAAAAGAAAGTAACTTATAGTAGGGGTAAGTAACTAAGGCTTAAAGCTTAAAAGGGTAATAAGGTTAAAGACCTTATTATCCTTAGGGGATATAAAGTAGCTAGAGATAGTAAAAAGCTATCTTATAAGTTAGTAACTAATTAGTAGGTATATATATATATATATATAAGCCTATATAAAGATTAGTCTACCTATAGCTATTATAAATTATCTAATTTTTATAATTAATAACTAGTAATTAGTAAAAAAAGATAATAAAAGTAAAAAAGAAGTATAGTTATACATAAGATAAATACTTATAATATTAATAAAAAAGCTAGCTAGAAAAAAGAAGAAAAACAATAAGCCTATTAGCCTATAGGATTATTTAGTAGGTAATTCCTTAAGATATAGTATATAACTATTAAGGGCTAGTAAAGCCTTATAGCATAAGAGGAAAGTATATATTATAGGCTACACTATAATAAGTATAGCTAGGCTAGTACCTACTATAACCTACTATTACTTATAACTAGCTAGGAGGGGTGTATATATATAATATATATAAGATAAATACTTATATAAACTGTATGTTATTTACACTTCCTACTTTCTCTCCTTAGCTTAGATAAATCGTATTAAGTTACTATATACCTATTATAAGGTAATACTAGCCTATTATAGTAGTATAACTCTCTTTAGGCGTTTCTCTAGGTTAAATCGTCTCTTCTAGTAAATCCTTACTAATCTATAGTAAATTATAGTAGTAGTTTACTATAAAATTAACTACTACTAATTAGTATAGGTATTATTATAAGGGGGTTATAATATAGTTCACTATACGTATTAATAAGTAAGTAATATATAAGGGGTTTTAGTTTAATTATATATAACTAAGAAGTGTAACTATTATAGGCTGCCTAGTTAAATAGGCAGTAAAATACACTATTAGCTTTAGTAGATACTATAGCTAAACTATAGCTAATAGCTATAGTAGGTATTAGGGATAAACCCGTTAAACCCAGTAGGTTTAGCAATACTAAGCATTATAATAATATTATTTATTACTTATATATTCTACCTATATATAAGGTAGTTGTTGGAACAACTCGTCGGAAACCCAAGGAGTAAGTGGCGCAGAAGTGGCCCCGGCCACTTCCAGCCCCAGCCAGGAATGCTAGGAAATTGCCG